>JAQFVV010013454.1:105000-119807 GCA_028023455.1 Epiperipatus broadwayi | reverse complement strand
TGTATTTATACCGGTACAATATAAAATCCATGTCAATGATTGTCCATAACGCTGCCCATGTCAAATTCAAAACCAATTTTAAAAAAATTATTACTTGAAGAATATTTTATGCAAGGAAGTAATTCCCCTATTAATAGTTGTCTGAAACATTTCAAATTCACTTATCAAATACAACAGGTATATTTAAATATTTAAATTTAAATTTAGAAGCTTAATATGATTACAAGCATTTTATTCAAAGTAAGTAATTTCACAAAGCAAAAAAAAAAATGTTAAAGCAACAAATTAAAAAAAAACTATTACAAATATTATATTTAATAATTTGTAAAAATTACTGACCATATTTTATAAGAAGAAAGTAATTCATTTTATAGTCCATAATGCTGTCAAATTCACATATCAAAATGACTATCTTTTAAAAGGCTGGATACATTTGGTTATAATATAAATAGTAATTGTTTGTCTCAATTTTTTTTTCTAATAGTATATAATAATTCAATTGGAACTTTTTCAATTCTCTGTGATGTCTCCATTTTCAACTTAGCTAAAGTCCTATGCAGAGATTTAATGTTATTTTTTCAATTTTTAATATTCAATAAGATTTAACACAACTTTAGACTGATATTTATTCATTCTATAAAGAGTAACATTCATGACTCATGTGCTTACTTATTTATGATCTGTAAAATTGAAATAAAATATCTTCTCGCTGTCAAATTAGTCATTAGAAATTTGAAAAGTTCCTGGGACAGTTCTATTTAAATGTTTATTAGATATTGTTAAAAGTAATATAAAATATATAAAATGTAGACATAAAAATAGTTGTTTGATTTTGTTAAACAGGTCCAACATTATTTTTCAAAGTAATTGGATTAAATCAGACAATCAAGAGAAGTTGACTGGGGTGGGAGGTGGGGCAATTAATTAATCTATCAAATTTTGCACAAAATCAGCAACATTCACACTAATGAAACTTAATATATTTTAATTTACTAGTTATTTTTATGTGTGTTTAGGATTTATGTTCTATTTTATAGTAGCCATGATAATAATGCCAATAGTAACCAAGTTTCTGGTAGAACCATTTAAAATGTACAGATTTTAAAACAATAAAAGTGCCTCAAGAAAAAAAAGAAAAGTTTTAAATTACAGTAATAGATAATAAATCATCATTCAAAAGTTTAAAAATGGGGGTTTATTATTAAAATGACATTATAAACAATCAATACTTTAAAAGTGCAATAGATTCCACCTTTACTGCTAAAAGGAGGTTGCCTTGACAACAGTTTGAAATTGCTGATTATATTGATATTGGGATTGTCTAAATATTGATTGGTTTGTTATGAATAAGTATAATGTACTAAAAGTTATGTCATTCAATTGCAGTTTAGGTAGGAACCTAATTATGTTATAGCTCTATAATATACTATATCTTCATGGAAGGTTATTAATTATTTTGCAAAGATACTGTGGCATTTGATATAAGTAAAATAATAAATAATTCATCACACTCTTTTTCTGTTTACTTCCAAAATCTTTATTGTGAGCTTAAGTAATTCATTGTACAATTAATAGATACCAGATGGGAGTTCTACACCCATATCAGCAGATTAGTTTCTGAATATTTATCATTTTTAGGAAAAGAATTGCATTCATAAATTGTGTAGTAACTTTACATTTTTATATTGTCTGAAAAAAATATCCCTAATAAATATGCGTATAATTGCATAATTTATCAAGCTTACAATAAATAACTCTGGGATGAAGTAAACTGTGTGAATTGCTTAAGCAAAGAAATCATAACATACTATAATATATTCAAATGGTTAAAGTGTCTACAGTTAACAAAAAAAACTGAAGTCGTTAAAATATGTGGTTTTGGCCTAGAAATCAAACTATAATAACTATATAAGCGATATAATTTAGATTCAAAATTTAAAGGTGCTTGAATCTTTAAATAAATAGTATATAAAAGATAATGATGGCAGCTAGATATTTCTCTCTGGAGTAGATGAATTACTGCTCTGATTGTAGGTAAGAAGGTAAACACATTTAAAGGCTTTATCTGAATCTGTTAACCTAGTAAAATGTTGAAGAAGACTAGTCAATTTCTAAATTAGTATTGTTGTATAATTATTTGTACAGCAGTAATAGGGTGGTTAATTAAGTTGCCTACATCTGACTACCTGAAAAACTGTAACATTTCAAAAAAAATCTCACCTATCTAAAAGAAAAAGAATCCAACAACTCATACTTTATTTAGATTCTTCCAATGTCAGATCTTGGTCTCCATTACACCAACCACGTTCTTTTTATCAAGGAATTCATTTATCGCACTATGCATTAGGTAAAAAAAAATATTTCTTCTGAAATGTAGAAATTTTTTTAATTAATAATAATTAGCTGTTTTATTGTTTTGCAAATGAAAAAAATATCAAAATTGGTTCATCTTTAATAATTAAAAAGAACCGAGAAACAAATAAACAATAATGACTTTATTGTTTTTAAATCATAGATCATTTGAGGTTTTAACAGTTATTTTACAACCTTAGCATAATTATATTCTAAATGAAATATTTATTTTTATTGACCTGTGTTTGAGCTGTCATCGCTGATATCTACCGACTCCCAGATCTGCAACGTTTAAATCACTTAATTAAAAGATACTAACATTTCACCCGCGATTTTGATTATCTTTTAGTCGCAATACCAGGCGCGATAAGAATCTACAAATAGATTGGAAAGCTGACTAGTTGTAATTTGAAACGTTAAACAAAATCAATAAAGAATATCTATTCACAAAGACAATCAAATTGTTTACTAATACCTATAGAGTTATTAAACATTTAAATGATGCATTCCCAATAATAATTATTTTATTTTTATTACGGCAATAAAAAGACGATGTGTTTTTAGAATAAATGTCACATTTGATAACGCTAAAAAGCCTTTGAACAATAAAACTATAATTGCTTATTATTTTCATATTATACTTTATCATTTAAAATAACAAACACTATACAAATATAATATATATATTAATTTAGAACTTCCTTTTCAAATGATCAAATCTGTGGCGTTGTGGTAATAAAGATTACGGATTTAATTAGTAAAAGATCTTGTTTGAGATCAAGGCTCAAATATCGTACTTGGGTGAACCATTATAATAAGTTCCAGCTTATTTCAGAGGATTTTTTTTATTGCCAATGTAATTAAATATTTAACTATGATTAATAAATGAGCAATTGCTTATTAAAATAGGCTATAGTGAAAATGGTTTCATACAAGTAAAAAGTTAGACAAGGATACATATTGTTCCCTAACTTTTCAATTTGAGATATTAAAGATATAACAACAATTTCCGATTAAATAAAAATAAATACAAATTCAAATTGAAGGGGGAAAATACCGAAAATTTAAACATGTTATTAATAACAGACTTTTAATTGAAAATAAAAAAAATTCAAAGAACTTATCATAAAAGTTATATTATATAAGACAAACAATTATGAAGACATGGAAAAGGACTGGCTCTAAAATTGATAACCAAGTAGTTTCAAACATTAAAATGGATTTTATGCAAACTATTAATGGATACAGTAGCAATGAAAAGCAGTGAGAAACTATTTAGATATGTGAACACGTTAAACCCCTTCCCTGTAATTATTTATCAGTGTAAGATGTTGCTAAAGATGGATTCTAAAAAAGAATAGTAAAAAAAGTAATGATATTTTAAAACTATGATAGTAAAGAAAAATTTTTGGAAATATCATCACGGTTTAAAAACATTAAATTTTTATTTAAAACAAAATTAAAATTGGCTCAGTTATTGTAAGATATTGTAATTCACTAGAGTATGAATGCTGTTGAGAGAGATTGAAAGCTAAAGAAAAAAATTCTCAGCAATAAAATTGATGAACTATATCCCAAGAATGAATGTGACATTTAAAGACCAGACAACAAAACAAATAATAAACAAATAATATCATTTTGTAGTAATGCCAATTAAAGCAATTTTTAGAAAGCAATATTAACTTAATAGCACATACTACTACTACTACTACTACGACTACTACTACTACTACTACGACTACTACTACTACTACTACTGCTGCTGCTGCTACTGATACTACTAATACTACTACTACTACTACTACTAATAATAATAATAATAATAATAATAATAATAATAATAATAATAACAACAACAACAACAATTATCTCAGATACAACTTATTTTGTTAAAGATTAAGCAACTTTCTATCATATTGGAAATCTATTCACATTAGTTTTTTTTGGAACATATCACTATATTCTATTCAATACTCCGATTATACATGCAATTTCCAGATCCATGGAGATTCAAAACAATGCTATATAAAAAAATTAAAAATTTAATAAAAAATAAAATTTTATTAACAGTGGAGATAAAATATATATACACACATACATTTAAATATATTATTATACACATTTTTAACATATATGCACAAATATTCATACATTTATATATAGTACTACAAGATTAATACTCAAACTATTGGTTTATTAAGAAAATGAAATACTCTCAATCCAAAACACAAGACAAAACTGATTTAAAGAAAAGAACAAATGGTCTTCCCTCTTTACCTCATTTTTTTTTTATAGATATAGAGAATTATAAATCAATTTAAAATATAGCTTTAAAAGTAATATGATTGCTTTAAAAATATTCATGCCATTTTTCCAAAGTGCTTCTGATAAGCCTCCAAAAGAGAAAATGAAGTAAAGAGTCGCATTGTATTATATAATATTAATCACTGAGAATGTTCATATATATATATATATCAGTGTGTTTATTAAAAATACCTACTGTGATATGGTAAAACCAAATGCCTCCAAGTTTGGGAGTTATAAACCTTTTTAGTTTTGATTCTGATGGAGAAGAATGTATTGGTAAATAAAAATATAATAAATCTATATTTAATCTATCTGAAAAATTTTTATAGGCTCATTTATAATGCTAAATTTGGCATACATTAGTCATTATCGTAAACTGTCAAGATTTTAGATATCATGTAACTCTTGGATATCATAACGTTTAAGTTTTGTGAATTTTTGGTTTTTAAATTATTAAATACAATTTTAAATTTATTGTTACAAGTGGTATATTATTTTTACCTAATATTATACTTATTGTAACTTTGCATTGCTAAAAGTGTGTAGATGTATATATATATAATCTAATAGTTTAATATATAAATATATGTAATATAAACAAACCTTGAGAGAAGTAAGTTTCAATTATACTATGTAAAACAAATATTTTAAGATTACCATGGAAACAGAAAACTGGTTAATTGCTTTGCAAACTGCACATTTTCTTTCATCTTCAGCTACTTCAGAACACTAATAGTTTTCATTATGTGATTCTATCAGCATTTCAATTTCTAGAATTGATAGTACTCCAAGACAGCTGACAACGAGTTGTTCTCAAAATGTACAATATTCTGAACAATTAGTCATTTTTTATTTTGTGTGATACCAAAAAATGTTTGTCTCACACAGTATAATTAGAGCTTACATCTCTCTAGATATGTTTATGTATTTATATATCTTATCAAACTATTTATAAAAATATACAAAGTAATATATCATATTTTATGTAGTACATAAAATTTATTAAAATACCTTATAAATTAAATAATTATTTTCTGTGAACTATAAAATTAGTAACATTACAAAATAACTCATTATAATTAAGCAAAATCTATCAGCATTACGAGCATAAACTTACTCTGCCTACATTCTTTTCTAAACCGCTTCTGCATTATTCATTTTTAGCTAACTCTATAGAAAATGTTTGCAAGGTCATTGCATATAAGATTCCCAACATTTTTTAATATTAATTTTTCTGAACTTTATGCTAGATTTATTATTAGCAAATTCAGTATTGCTATGACAGAATTAAATAAATCCAATCTAAGTTTTTATGCTCTTTATAAGAAATTTTCTAAACACTTTATCTATTATTTCAAATCTATTAATTTTCTTGCGATGTTATAGACTTTATATTTTTTTTTTATTTAATTAAAAAATAACTTTAAATCTAGATCTCATCTTTCTTTAGTCACATAATGATATGATTATGATACTATTCAGTATTGAAAACGCTCAGCTTTAAATAGTGGTTTAAGACATGTAGAGGTCCCTACTATCGCATTTTTATACGCATGTGCTTGAGGCTACAGCTTTAATGAATATTATTTATTACAAATTCTAACCTGTTAGGTTTGTCAAAAAATGTTTTAACATTTTTTTGAACTATTATAATTAGCTTAGAGTAAATATTAAATTATGATTTAAAGATTAAAGGCATATTCAAACGACAAACTAGCAATAACAATGAATAAGTATTACCACTATATCATATTACACTGTTGTCTGTAATTTCAATATGTGTTGATAAACATGTATTCTTATTTTATGCTAACTTATAAACATTACGTAAAATCAGACTTTTACAGATAACATTCTGGCTAGATCATAGTGCCTTCAAGTGAAATTTAAGCAAAACAATAGTACAATAACACTGTTAATTATATGTGGATGAGCACAGCTAATAAAAACAGGCTATTACAGAATACACATATATAAATATATAGACAAGTCAAAACCAAAATAATTAATAAAACTGCTGATTGAAGAAATAATAAAAGCTAGATTGCTCTATCTACCCTAAACTGCAGCTAAAAAGACTGTCCATATGTATATTATGGTGAGACAAAGGCAAATCTTAGAATCAGAATGACTCAACACTCATTAATGTATAAAGAATCTAAGATTAAGTCCAATGCCTTAATTCCTCTATCTTTCATAATTATGAAAGGGAGCATGACCATAATTGTGATCTAAGTATTGTTAAACTTATGTGCAAAGAAAGATAGCAAATGTTAAATAAAAGGGGAATGGTTGATTAAGCAAAATGAATATGTAATAAATCAAATCAGTAAAATATTAATGTCCTTAGCAGAGTAATCATGAATATGATGTGAAAGCATTGAAAGCATGCTTGTTACAATAAATATTACTTAATTTTATATTTAAACTCTGTTTTAGAATTTTTATATATATGTCAATGTAATAATGGTCAAGGCTGAATGGGTTTGTAAGTAATCATTAAAAACCTGTCAACACTTAGACAATCCTAATATCAATAACAGTCAACAATTTCAAACTGTTGTCAAGGCAACCTCCTTTTAACAATAAAGTTGAAATCCCTTTATTGTTAAAAGAAGATTATCTTGTTTGAAATGGTTGATTGTTATTGATATTGAGATTGTCTAAGTTTTGACTGGTTTTTAATGATTATATATATATAATGAAATCCCAATTCATTAAACAAATAGGGAAAAAGAATTTTTATATGTACAATAAAATTCCATTTCATCAAGGAAATTGTGGAAAAAGAGTATATATACAGAATAATCATAACATCGCACATTATAGATAAGAATTATGTAATGCTTATTATTTATCAAAATATGAATAAAGTACTGATAGATTTAATTGCAATTGAGATTTTATAATTTATAACTTTCATACTTATATATATATATGGGAGATGATGATCTGGACCAACTGATGAGTGCTGGTTCAGCATGAAATATGTATACTTGAGATCACATATTTTTTTTACATGTAAGTGGTCATGTATATCAGTTGTATAAGATGGAGTGAATATATGTAGGGAGTTTGAAAATCTGAATTCAAATTCCTTCTAAATTAATTGAATATATATATGTGTGTGTGTTTAATACATATATGTAATATGACAATCTTGATTTTATAAATAACAAAATATATATTAAAAATATCTTTTTCATCATGGTTCAAGATTTTATATACTTTAAGAAACTTTTGAAATGCTGTTTGCTGAAATTATTTTTTATCCGACATGTCTTTTACAAGCATTATGTTTCCATTTAAAGTATATTCTTTCAAAATCTAGAATACTTAACATTGTGAGCATGCAACATGCATAAAATATGCAATACCATGTAATGGGGTTATTTTTAAAAATCATTTATTTTCATCTACACTTTGTGCAACTTGACAACATTCAGCATGCCTTTAAGATATTGATATTTTTTCCTGATTCTTTTATATAATAAAATAAATATTGTGCAATAACTGGAACAAAACCATAATTGAAATAAAAAATAAAACTTAAGCATATAAAAAAGTGCAGAAGGGCTTGTTTAGAATTAAAGCTCAAAAGGTAATGCTCGCAACTATCAATGATAAATCATAATTCTCTTAAACAATATTGCTAAGCCTTCACTTACTACAGAGGAAAAGAAGAAAGCAAAGAGATTTGACGTTATTTAAACACTTTTTTCATTTTTTTTTAAAAAAATCCATGTGGAATTTTTTTTTTTGTCATGACATATGATTTTTTAATGATCAACACGGCCAACTGCATATTGATGGAAACCGAAAATATTTATATGGAACTATTCTGGGATAAAAAAAAAAAAACAGCCCATAAAATATGCAGGGATATGACAATAATGAAAATAAAGCAATGAATTGCGTTATGGGTGCATGCGCATATTTGTGTATACACATCTATTCTTGTATAACATTAAAAAAAACCCCACAGTAGGCATGATTTTAAGTAGAATTGTAGTCGCATACGAATTTATAGGCAGAAAGACTGTTTTGTATATAACTATTTTTAGAATTTTAGTTCAATAGTTAAGAGTATTTATAAAATTATATGCAGTTAAGTCTATATTAGTTATATTTGTTATGGGCCTTGCGCGGTTCGGTGTAGTTGATGGGGCTTGAACTTTTTATGAACTCCCGAACAATAAAGCCTTCAGCGTTTTTTAATTATATTAAATGAAAGCAAACAAAATTTTTAAATGTGGGTTATTGATAAATCTTTCATGACATCACTTGTTTAATGTGAGAAAAAATATATTTATACGCATGTTTATGAGCATACATATACAAAAAACACTTAGATCAGATGATGAAGAAAGACTAGCAGAGCTTATCACATTTTTTGAGAGTTTATTCATTTTACATCAACGAGCAAGCATCTATTTTCATATGTGTACAAACTTGTTTGTGTGTGTGTGTGTGTGTGTATCTATAATTAATTTGAAAGTGTAATTAGAATTCATTAACACGCATAATTCATTCTTTAAGTACAGTATTTTAACTGATATGAATTCCTCTGAAGTTTTTTTTGCTATCTTTTACTATAAAAGATTAAAATAACAACTGTATTGAATTCAATCAAGCTGGCTGTAAAGAGTTTTATTTGAGTCATTAATCACTTAATCAATTTTATTGTCTTTTTGAAATTGAAACTATGCTTGGAGTCATTTCTTAAAAATCAATTATCTCAAAATTACCTTGATAATTTAAACAAAATCGAATATGTTTTGTAAAATACAGTAATTAAAATTTATCAATGTTTTTATTTTTTAATTAAAAACTTTTCTATTAATTCAGTCATTATCTAAAACAAAAAGAAAACCTTTTTAAGACAGAGAATTATGTTTTGTTTCCCTGTAAAGATAAAAAGCAAAGTTTTTAACTCGAAATATTTGAATTTATATATATTTTAGTCCCAGAAAATCAACTTTGATTATTTGCGATCATATGAACGCCATTCTTACAAACGCCAGCAGTCCTGAAAACTTCTCATAGAAACTACTCCCATAAGATAAATGGGGTTGGTTCAGGATTGTTCTATCCTACAATGCTTAAAATCTTGTTGTTTTCTATTGATGCGATTATGATTAACTAACACCAACATCAATTTATATTCAATAATATCTTTTAAAAAAAGGCAAAATGGAGAAAGCCAGCTAAAACAAAAGATAGACATTTAAGAAAAATGTAGAAGCTTCTTATAATAGTGAAGCAATGGATCTGAAGTCTGATCCATGCTTCACAGCCTCCTATAAACTTAATTAGTATTGTAGGCCTGAATTAAGTTTATAGTCCAATATCAGCAGGATTTTGCATTAAAGTTAAAATTAATTACGTTTATATAATTTGTATTTGCATTTAACTATTTCATTTTAAATAAATTCCATTTTTAAGATTAGATTTCTGTTAATAAAAATTACTTGTTAAAACCTTTTAATCAAACATATATATACGTCAAGCGTATATATATATATATGAGTTAATGCAAAATTCTGCTGAAATAAAATGCTTATTTTATTAAAAGAAATAAGAATGTATTTTTCTTTTTAAATCTTGTTAAAATATGGCGTATGATTTTATTTTGAGATAAGCCACCAACATTTTCTAAAGGAATGTATATTTTTAATTAATTAGCCCATTCAAGGCAAATTAAAGATGGCCTTCTCTTTCTTTTTTAATTAATAAAATTCAAAGTTTAAAGAAAGAAATTTAGAATAAAAAAGCAAAAGTTATTTTTAGAAAATGTTACCTTGAAACAAAGGAGTGGGGGGGGGGCTTATCAAGATCTAAGATCATACACAAAACAATAGAAGGTAGCTTACAAAAAAGGTATAAATAGGAGTGAGAACAAAAGACTTGGCTATTCAGAGTTTTCTTGCTGGCATTCAGATTTCCCTTTTGGATATTTCATTCAGATTTCTCTGGAGGCTTTTTCTTGTGCTTGCTTTTGTCAGATTTTGCTTTTGCTTGCTGAGATTTCTCTGTAGAGAATTCATTCAGATTTTTCCTGTGCTTTGAACCTCCCAAATTTTGCTTCTCATTTCCATTTTGCTCAAGAAAGTTATTCAACTGTCGTCTTTGAAATCACGGAGAATTTTGAACATGCTACAAGCTAAAAATCATATGAATTTGATGGATTCTACCATGCGAGGTGGTTAGGCAAAGCTTTGCCTGCCGCGAGGTCCTAAATACCATCAAAATGCCATAGTATCCATTCCATATTAATCTGAACTCTGTGCCATGTTTGTAGGACTTTTCATAAAAGCATGCTATGTATTTCCACTTTCCTTGTCCGGACAAATACTTATCGATGGATGGATCAAACCACGAACAGGACCAAGGAATCAGGATGGTAATCATATTTCTCCTCATGAACTATTTATTAAGCTACCCTTTTTGTTCATACCTTTCTTAATTGCTTAATTGAATTATATTTTGAATTGTTTTATTTAATTATATTTGTTATGTAACCATTTTTATTAGACTAGTCTTATATATATATATATATATATATTGCACGATCATCTATCTATATATATTTAACCCTTTTTCCTTTGCTATTCTTCATTACTAACATGTATAAATATTTTGTATTCCATTGCGGTTAAGTTTAAAAGTTAATTTTTCATTTAAAATCTCTTTCTAATTCCAATTATGTTTGTAAAATAAATACGAGTAAGTTTCCTTTGTTTGCCAACTTGATCTCCTCGATAATGCCTCTTTTGTCCGCCATTAGCTTATTATGTATATCTGATTTAGCTATATATGTCTTAAATAATTGTAAACTGTTTTTAGCGCAAAGCAATTAGAAATGCTTTGCGAAAGATCTTTTTTTATTGTACTTTATCAAGGAGATTCGAGTTGACAATTTTATTAAAATTGGGAAGAAAAGACTTAGACCGCAAAAATATTATATCGTTTAATCTGTTTTTATTGTCTAATTAGTTTTTCATTAATTTAGGGGAATAGCGGAGGCCATTAAAAACATTCTTAATATTTTAAAGTCATTAATTAAACATATTATTCAACTATAAAAAGCTTGAGTTTCCTAATTTTATTATAATGCTTTATTTTACTTTTCTAATGATCCAGGCACGCAAAACACATTTTTCATAGTACTTTTATGCACATTTAACTATTTAGCTCCATAGGTGTTCCCGTCCATGTCTCTACCACTGATGCTAAGCTTGGCTGGATGAAAAATAATTTATGTATGGCTCAGATAATGTTGTTGGTTCGTAGTTAGCCTCGAGAATAGGTGAATAGAGCAGAGGTCATAGTATTCTTGATTTAATATCTCACATATGGGTGGCCTCAATGTACTTTTGCCTAGTATTCGAACTGGGTTAAACCAACATACATCATCTGACTATCACAATAGATTGATAGCTATAGATTTTAATATAAGTAGATGACATAACAAAAATGTTTCACTTAGGTACATTGAAGTAAATTGTCCAAGTCATCTTCATTAATTGTAAACTCATTCAGTTTTAGAATTTATTGGGTAGTTATCTAGTTATTTTAAGTCAGGGAATAAAATATAGTTAAAAATTCTGGTAATGCGTTTTGCTTTACTATCTTTTATAAATTGGGAAGCTTTGTCATGTAATGTGCTATTTAAAGTCTAATTTACCTTTATTTCTATAGCAATCATTCAAAGGCTATTTCAATAAAAACAGTTTATAAGTTTGTTTTACATTTCAAATTAAAAATCACAAATTAATTTGATTTTTTTTTATCGAAACCTTATCTAGGTCTTATGAAACCTTTTAGAATAAGCATTGTTAAGTATAGGCAAATTTTGTGGCATTACACTAATACATTTTATTAAAAACATCAAATTATATATAATAACTGAAATACAGGCTTATTATATACCTGTGTCTATATATGTAATATATAGGGTATATTAGCACAGATTTTCACACAACCCACCACTCTTCACTCTATCTCATAACACTGGCACACTTGAACACATATATGTTGAAAAGATAAATAATCACCAATATACGTATTCATGCTAAGCCAGCAATCATCAGTTGGTCCAGATTATCATCTCTACACATATATGCTATAAGTGCTCAGATATATATTAAGATAGCCAATCTTCATACTTTAGTGGATAGGCTTCAATCTACTCCACACTCCAACTCTTCACCTGTCCATCCAATTGAAAATCTGATGATGAAATGCTCAAAGGCCACCCTGTGCCATTACACTAATACATTTTATTAAAAACATTAAATTATATATAGTTTTTGAAAACATATTGAGATTAATAGTAATAAATAATAACGTACATTTGTACTTTCTATATTAATCAATTTGAAGAAAATAACCATTTTCAATACTTTTAAAGTAAATTGCGTCTGCTATGAGTTAAGTTTATAAATGTATTTACTACAGCTATATTCATTAATGTAAAGAACATGTTTTAACTTCTAACAAAATTGAGTGTGGTCTTAGCTGAAATAATGGTAAATTATGAGAGTGTATATATTATATAATTTATTATATATTATGACAGTATATTATGATAGCCATTGGTAATATTCAAAATACACTATTAGATATAACTTATAGAAAGAAAGTCTACATTTATATACATAAATGATGCTGATATAAAAATTCTAATGCTGGGTGAAAGCTTTCTGTTATGTTTAGTCTGATAGATTAAAATATTTATCATCATCATCATCAACCATTATCAATCCACTGCAGGATGACGGTCTCTCCAAGTTCAATCCATCTTTTCCGATCTTTAGCTTCTCTTCTCCACATCACCCCTGCACACTTTCTTATTTCATCCATCCATCTCACATATGGTATCTTTCTGGGTCTTTTACAATCTCTTGGAATCCAGTTTAAGATTTCAATTGTCCATCTATTATCACCTCTTCTAGCAATATGTCCAGCCCAACACCACATCAGACTTTTAAATATTTATCATTTAATATGATTGTTCTAAATTATCATTTGATATTATTTCATGAATGCTGACCATCAAATGGCACATAAAGTTTTTTTTTTTTAAAAAAAAAAACGTTTAAAGAGCCTATTGCAAAAGAAAGACCCTCTAATTTTGTTTTTACAGAACTGTGAAGAAAAATGCTATTACCCACTAGTTACCCATTTCCAGAATTTGAGTGTTTTCCATTCTTAATTATACTCTAGCTAAAAAAAGATAGAGATCCATTTTCTGACTAATCTTGATAATTAGCTAATTTATCTATGAGCCAACTACCTGAAAAAAAAAAGCCCATCTTACCTGAATGTGAATTGAAGACTATAACATTCTGATGTTCTATTATTATATCAAGCTACCTTTTAAATAATAAGATATATATATAACCTCCATTTCTTTTTAAATCCATAGAAATAAAGATACAATAACAGACAAATGCAAGGTGGATTTCATGCTAAACAAGAACTCATCAGTTGGCTCAGGTCACCTTCTCTTATATATATCTATTATATCAAAATTATTTATCTATAGTAAATTGTTACATTTTTATTTAAAACTTCCAAACTTATTCCATTCATAACTTTGACACTATCCACCTCAGGTCAATACAATAATGATTATTACTAATCATTTACTAAACTAGAGATTATCTCTAGCACAGATATAAACTTTAAACCTCAGTTAAAGATTAATATATCTGATTTTTTAAATTTTAAACATACAGACACATGGAGTGATTCACCTTTCTCTTTTCCATGTGTAATATCTTTATAGATATATTAAACAACCTCCATACTTCCCCATTCTTTTTAAATTCATATAAATAAAGATACAATAAAAGACAAATGACCCAAAAAGCATTTTGTGCTGAACCAGCACTCATCAGTTGGCCCAGGTCATCATCTCTCATATAAAGGTAACAATTTATTATAGATAAATACTTTTCATAATATATATATATATATGAGAGATGGTGACCTGGGCCAACTGATGAGTGCTGGTTCAGCATAAAATGCATCTTGGGGGTCATTTGTCTTTGTATCTTTATATATATATGAATTTAAAAAGAATGGGGGAGTATGGAGTATGTTTAATATATCTATAAAGATTTTACTTGTAGAAAGCGAAA
>JAQFVV010013454.1:0-100000 GCA_028023455.1 Epiperipatus broadwayi | reverse complement strand
AATGTTGTCATACATGCTTCTGTTGCTATATTCCTCTTGCAGACACCCTTTTGCATCAATCTATCAAATTACATGCCATGTGAAATTGTGGTGCCACATAGCACTTTTATGTAAAGTGCATTTCATGTATTTGGTGATTTTGGTAATGGTGGAAAAGTTGGAATAATGTGGAATTGTTTTCTTTTAGGGAAAACAGCAGGAAAAGCAATTGTAATACTTGAAACAGATTATAAGAAAGCTGTTTCAGAGAAAACACAAGTTTACAAATGATTTAACAAAATTGTCAAATTTGCCATGTTTCAAAAAACGGGATGAGTGAAATCCAATGTCAATATAATGCTGATAATTTTTTTATTGATGCAGATGTCATTTTTCTTTCATAACTAATTTTTAATGGTCAGACATTTCATCTGTATATTCTGAAACATTTGCATGATATGATGAAATATAAATGTCCATTTTGTAGCAAAGTGAGGAGTGCAAACTTCATCATGACAAATCCTCTGTGAGTAGTCTTGAGTGTGAAACAATTTTTAATTAAATTCAACATGACCCAACTTATCTATCAGTCATATTTTCTTGATCTATAACTGTGTGACTTCTTTTTAATGAAAACATGCCATATTTTGCTGACTTAAAAGCGGTGAGAAAAAAAATGCTACAGGTGCTAAAAAGTTTAACTTTGTAAATATTTCAGATTACGTCAAAAAGTAAAAAAAAACATATTTAGACTGGTAGATTGTATTAAATGGACAATACTTTGAAGAAATTTCAATTTATAATATTTAAAGATAAAAAAACAAACACTTTTTTATTATAAAATTCAGGTTACTTGTGGGTTCCCCCTCATATATAATTTAAATATAAAGTAAGCATAAACTGATATTGGTGAATAAATACCAAATATTAAACATGAGTATAAATAAACTTCAGGTATAAAATATGAGAAGTAACAAAGATAATGTGAAATCTAAATACTCTGTAACATATTAAAAAAAATTGTTAAAGTTTATCACCTGCTCTTGTTATGAATATTTTCAACCTGCGCAATGCTATTCAAGTTGTTGTTGTTGTTGTTGTTGTTGTTATTATTATTATTATTATTATTATTATTATTATTATTATTATTATTATTATTATTATTATTATTATTATTATTATTATTATTATTATTATTTTAAATAAAATAAATAAATAACTGACTTTATAACTCAGAAGATTATAAGCAGTTTGAGGGCCAGAAATAATAGAACTGAGTCACAATCCATGAACTTGAGACCAGAATCTGCCATTTATCACTGCACTGAACCATACAGGACATTATTATTTTATGTACCAAAAATAATGAAATTAAATATAAGTGGAAAATATCATTTACTGAATCTATTTTTTTAGCCCTTAAATTTATTCAATAAAATTACAATGTAAAGAATGTTTAGTATAAATTACAAAAAAGATAAACACCAAGCAAACAATCTTTAGACTTATGTAGGTATTTACAAATTTGCAAATAATGAAGAAAAGCTTCAATTTACTCCCTAAAGCTCAATTTCAAAATTTACTTTTATAAATTATATTGAAAAAAAGATTATAATATGGGATTCATTATTAAAATGGTATTATAGAAATCTAAAGTAAATATAATGAAAGTCATTACTAATATTGGGGGAAAAAATCCTCTTTTTTCATTTTCTATATATACTTATGCATATATTGAATTAAATATTTTCCATGGAATATTATTCTAATAAACAACAGAAATATTTTATCCATGAAAACAGAGGTAACCTTTGCCTTTGATGTTGCCAGGAAACTATCAATTATTACTAACTAACAATTTCTCTGATGCTAAATAAGCTTTCTACACTAATCTATAATAGCTCTTTTGTTGGGATTTATTGTTAAATTATATATATATATATATATAATTTTGTACCATTCTATCTGTAAGTCTATGTTTTTCTTCACCTCATTCTCTGACAAAGATTGATTATAATTTTATTTTATATAAATATCCATTTTATTTGCTTTTTGTATTTAATAAATATATTAGTTTAGCTAAACCCTTTTGCTCTCTTTATATCTAAGACATATAGGTAAAATAGTTCTAACTTTCCATTGTTAATATAGTTTGGAGATTATTTTTTCAAAAATATATATATTTTATATACAATTTTTCTCTTTTTCTGCTAGTGATGGAATGTTATTTCTCTTTTTCTCTTTTCTTTATTATTAAATTTCTAATTTTTCAAAATTATGGGATAATTGCAAGTTGGAATTAACTTTACTCCTTTAAAAAAGAAGTGAAAAATTGGAGTAGTGAATGAAGTGAGTTCAGAGACAGAGGAAGGAGAGGAAGAAACAATAATAAAAAAAAGATTATTTTTTAAATTGCAGTATTATATGAAGTATACTATAGACTGTATAAAAAATAAAAAGACAAAACCTAATAAAAATAATCTAAAAGTCTAGTTTCGGTTTTCTCTCCCAGAAGGTATGTTATGGGAGAGTATATCTATTATCTTTTTTGGATGAAAGAAGATTAAAGTTAAGTATCAAGAGATAACAAATTATTACAGTTAGTGATAGTTAATCACATCTTTAACCTTATAAATAGAGCAATGCAGGACAAAGACATTGCTAGCAGCCCCTACTAAAAAAATAGTTCAGTATTCAGCAGACTTGCCAATTGCTTGATGGAAAGAATTGAATTTTTTTATTTTTGCTTTATGCTCTAGTTAATAGTAACTGGATACCCATTCTCCAACCAATAATGGGATTAGTTGGATTGACCATGAGCTCTCTAAAATGAAGTCTTTTAAAAAGTTGTACTTGAAAAGGATTTAAACATCGGGTTATCAGTATTTAGAACTATATATATAAAACCTACTCAGTTTTATATATATATATATTGTGCCATTACAATTTGTTCACTAGCCAAATTTATAGTAATGTGCATGTAGAAAAGGTAAACCAAAAATCATCATCACAATTTTATATAATCATAAAAGAAGCTGTAGGGCATCCAAGTTTAAACCCTACAAGGTCCTGTTCTAAAAGCTTTAAACAGAGAAAGAATGGGTCAACAATTATATGCTTTATTTGTTTGTGTGTTGATAGAAAGATAATACACACATTTAAAATATTTAATATTTAAATTTTCTTTAAAAAGCAAAGTTATAATGCATACATATAGGCAATGTATGTGTAAATTATTTAATTGTTGTATATTTCAAATATTAAACATTTTAACTTTCTTTAAAACTAACCTATGCTTGATCAATTTTAATGTCTTATTCTATACTTTTATTTTGCTTTTCTTTAATTATAAGTGGGATTTAAAAGTTACAGATTTAATTAAATAATTGGGTTATAATTCCTAAGCTAGCAATCACATTATTTAGGGTTAGTTCATGAATGATTTGAAAGAATGCAGGATGTGTGTACATTACATACAAAAATTTTACATTTCCTAAATATTGAAAGAAAAGGAAGTATTAAATCTGTCAAATTATTTTTTTTTGTACAATTTTTTTTTGTTAAAAGAGGAAATCTGTTTAATCAGATATCGATCTTTGTAGTAATTTTTTTTTGTAAATGATTGTCACTTTGAAAGCTCATAATGAGTCAGAACTCTAAAAATTGAATTTGCCTTATCAAGATCTAAAGAAGGAAGCTCAAAGATTTGAAGGGTTACCTGGATGTTAAAAAGAAAGAAAAAACAAAAGAAAGGAAATAAGAATTGAGTCTATTTTTTTTTTAAAACAAAGGTGTCTGGAAAAAGGATTGAACTTTTCAGTTGAAAAATAATATAGTTGAAAATAAATTACAGATCTAATTAAAACAAATTTGTCCAAAAATAGCAAGTGATGCTATCTCTGATTGGTTAAGTTAGCTAAAAATTGGATATAAAAAGCTGTCTTAAGATTATTTTTATTATTGTGATTGATTCAGATATTAAACTATAATATTGAACGTTGAAAATATAAGAGATGGCGGGCTAGAAAAATTATATGTATATTCCATTTACTGACCATCTGGGGAAGCTGCACATCACATAGGAAAGAAAAGATGTGTCTAAAATAATATTCTACACCTTTCAACTGACCAGATAAATAAGATGTTTTAATAGAAGAAAGAAAGCATTCACCTGCATTCAAAGAAGATGAATTAATCTACTGAGAAATATTAATCATCAAGTCCAATTAATTGTTACAACAACTGATTTTAAACTCAAGAAAATTTACAAATGGGAAAACAACTGCTGTATTTCATCCACATGCTTGACAAGAAGAGAAGAAAATTTACTATAATGATTTCCAAATTATCCACTAAAGCAAATAACCTCAATAGAGTCACCATCATCAAATAGTTATCCACCTCAAGAAAGAGATTGTTCCCAGTAAAACGGAAATGGTAGCTGAGAAATATAAACATTATACAAGACAAGTTTGAACCCTTGAAAATTCGCCACAAACAAAAAAATCGGTAATATGACCTTTTATATCTATTTTCTTTATGATCTCAATCTTAATAAACATTTTAGCGATAAAGTGGTATATTTTATTTAAAGAACTTTAAAGACTATTCAGATCGATTAAAACAAGAATGTCTTACTAAAAATAACTTTGAGCTTCATAAATGATCTTGAATGTATGAAAATGATTTGTTTATTAATTTTACAATATTAATGTGTAAAACATTTTTTTTTATGGTATTAGGATTTTAGTTTTAACTAATATATTATTATTTTGGTTTTAAATAATATTTTGTTATCATGGGATAAAACACGCACATACATAATAATATTTTTATATGTGTATAATTGGATTGAATGAGGAATAATGAGTAGTATTAGAATATTGGATTATTTTGTTTCAAGTTCAGTATAGATTTCAGCGCTTGGAAGGGAGGGGGAGAAAATAATTTAAGACTCACTCTTTCAATTTTACTAACATTTTTTTTTAATTCTATTTACATGTTGGATTTTTTTTAGGTATGTGTGTTAATGAGCAGATAATATTTTTTGTCTTGAAATACTTTTCATGGTTAATGTGACGTCCAACTTAACACAAAATACATTTGAAGGGAAAGGGGGAAGAATTTAAAATTAATCTGAGGATTGTTATATAATCAATTATTATTATTATTCATGTCAATTTTCATATTTATCTAGAAATTTTTCTGTATATGTTAGAAATGTAGTAATAAATATTAGTTTGTTTTATTAAACGAGGCGTATATATTTCATTAAGTGTAGTCTTGGTTAAGTGTGATTATTCATCATCATCAATGGTTGAATATTGGTTATTTAAGATATAATTAAGTATGCTAAAATTAAGCAATAATTATGCATTTCTTTATAAAATTTAGTTTTATGTTTAGGCTTAGTCCTAGAGCTGTAGTTGAAACCCTTGTCATTATTGTTATTATTATCATCATCATCATCGTCATCAACGTTTTAATTAATGAACTGTTTAACTGTTTAAAGGCCATAAATAAATATTGATTTTATAATATTTAGTGATTTCTTAGTATTATTATAACCACATCCCATCATCTATTTCATGCAAGGATGAGTGAATTGCCATCCTAAATTAGTTATATATAATCTGAGCTAGTGAACTTATAAAAATATTGAAACACATTTGTTATGTTAAGATCTGAGAAATGATTTATGTTCAATGAACTCCACTGTGGTTTAAAGATGTTTTACCTTTACCTAACTATTAGTGCTTATAGTGATATGGCTCAAAAAGCAAAATCTCTCATTTTTATTAGAAATAAAGTACCAAAAGGGATTCAAACCCGGTACATGTAAAAGGTTATCAGATATAACCGTGTCTAGATTCAGATAATCTAGTGGCGCCCTGCTAGACCATATTCACTTAGTATTTGTTTAAACATGCACTTAACATCAAACCAAGAAATGAAAGTGGATAAAACCTACTGCCTGTATACCTGAGTTATATTTTATTGAATTACTAGTGTACTCACCTCACGTGATTTCCTTCACGTGATTTCCATATACCTGAGTCAAATACTAATTTGCTCATAATTTGCTTATAATTCTTGATATTTGAACTCATTAATTTTGGTTACAATATATATATATATATAATACTTAATTAATATTATTATACCTGATCAATACAATCATTGGATAGTCATTAATTTTTCAAAACAAACGTCAATAATAATTTTTGTAATAGAAGAAGGATCTTCCATATTGCACAAATAGTCAGTTGTTGTGAGGTCAGATCAACTATTTAAAATCAGTCACTTTAAGGATATTATTCTCCATAAGTTACATATATGTAACCTACATTTTTTGATATTAAAAATTTAATTGACAGGTAGAAAATGCATTTATATAAAGAATCTTATTGACATTTAAGTGCTCGGAGTCGCAGAATAAGAATTATTATGTAGTTGCACATTATTTTAAGGAATTCATGTGATTAATGCCACATGTGCCTAAACTCTGCCATTGTAGCCGTTTCGTGTGTTTTTCACTGTTAAGCTTTTCATCCTTGGCATAATAAGCGCTTAAACGTCAATTACCATTGTTTAGGAAAAGTAAACTATCGGATTATAGATCTCAAAGTTTGAATCCAGATGAAACCCGATTTCTTAGTTATAAAACAATTTTAGGATATTTTTGTCCAGCTAATCAATGCATAGCTAATCCTGGTTGCAAAGTAAAGGTATAAAGTTATTTTTATATAGAGCATAAAACAAGGGGAGGAAGTTTTTTAGATAAAAGATAAAACAAAGAAGTAAAAGCAGGATTAGACTAGAATGTTTTTTTTTCACTCATTGTTTCCATAGATAAATGCAGAAAAAGTTTTTCTATGCAGTGGTCTAATTAAAACTTTATTTTACGTTATGCATTATTTCTGTACCATGCATACAGTGTAACTTAAAAACAATTTACTTTTTATATCAAAATAAAAAAAATAGAATAAGATTAAAACTATTTATTTCTTAAAATAAATGTTTTTATATACTTTTAATAATAGAGTGATAGGATTATTTAAAAAGCTTTTCTATATATTCTTAAAAAAAAAAAAAAAACATCCCTTCACTTTCGTTCTTTTCTATAATTTCGTAAAACAAAACGCTTATGGCTCTATTGCTCGGGAGTTCGTAAAAAGTCCGAGCAAAAGATCGGCTTGCGCCAGAATCGATCCCGGGACCTCCCGATTCTAAGTCAGATATATTCTATGTGCCAAACTGTGCAAGGCTATAATAGTTATCCAAAGGAAAAATTTTCACTAATACTTTGAAAATAATCTGTGAGATCTTACTTTTGTTCTGATTTTTATTTTTTATTTTTTATGTTGTTAGTAGAAATAGTTACAACTTCAAAATATTAATCTTTCATTGAAACTTAAAATGAACTTCATCTGCCATTTATGGACACGGAAACATTTCATGAATATTATTTTTTGATGAACATATAGAGTTTGTGTTAATCGCTTGTTTGTTTTTAGATAATCGAATTTAGCTGACTATTTCCAACTATATATAATAATTAACAGAAGTTAAAAAATTAAAAAATTAAAATAGTCTTGAGAATTTTTTAATACTTATTACACTTGAATTAATAATCATTTATGCGTATACAAATGCTTTAATCAGTACGATTGATTTATTTTGATTTATGGTTGTAAAACATGGATTTTCTATTCTAAATAAACAAAAAATCACAAAAATTATAAAAAATCATGGCCAGATAAAAAACAAACAAACAAATGGCATAGTTTATTATCTGACTGAAGTTGATGATGCTATTACAAATGTTTAAGAACTTCAATTGGCAGGGCATATTGCAAATAGGCGTGCGTGGTTTAGTGCAGTAAGTTGTAAACATCTATTATATACAAGTTGACGTTTGGTTATTTGCTTGTAGATAACTGAAGAATAATTTGTTGCTACTTTTTTTATTAAAAAAATGTTTGAATAAAAATATTTTTTTTTTTTTTTGTAAAAAATCTTTTGCTGAAACTATTTATTGATCGGGATAATCGAAATCCGTTTAGTTCACAAGTTGTTTTCAGACGCCCGTAAAAAAAAAAAAAAAAAATGTTTATCTTTTTTCTTCTTGTGTAGTTAAGTACGAAACTGAATTAAAGTAAAAAACAACAACTATTATGCAAATTTATCACTCTAGATTTAGCAGCAATGTTTTTTAAACGAAACATTACGCACAAAATCATATGAGTTTGCCTATAGAAATATGCGCTTGCACATAGATATTTCTATATATCTACAATAATGCTCAAGGATAAATGGGTTTGTAAGAAATCATTAAAAACCAGTCGACACTTAGACAATCCCAATATCAATAACAATCAAGAACTTCAAACTGTTGTCAAGGCAATCTCCTTAAACAATAAAGGTGCAATCCCTTATAGTCATTGGACCAAATATTAGGAATACTTTTTACACCAACATAGTGCACCTTGATAATCATGTCGCATAAAAAATAGAAATATTTATTGGCGCAACATTTATATCTTAGATAAAATCTAATGAGGTAGTAAAGAAAGTTAAAAATATTTCCAACCGTTTATCGGAAGTTCATTTGAAATTCGAATACCAGAGAAAACAAAGCTGAACTGCAATCCATGGATCTTGACGTCTAGAATCTGGTACTTTACCATTAAACCCATCAAAACATCATGTGATCACCATTTCATATGTTTACACAAGGTGTTAATATCAGGAACTAACTCTCCATGCAGTAGTGCCACCAAATGCAAGTCTTCAAAAGAGATTTTATGCACAACATTTTTGAATCCATTGATTACTGAAGGCTTGCACTTGATGGCACTACTATTCTGATATTTTACCATTGTACTAAATTAATTATAAATTTATTTAAACGCACCTTGATTACGTAAGTAATTAGAGCACAACTTTGTGAATGCTTTATAGTTTTGGAGTTAATAAAATGTTTAGTACTGAAACAAATAGAATTAGAGTTACGATTCATAAATCTTAAGCACCAAATCGATTTTATACCCGCATTAAATTATGCAAGATTGATATTAATTAATAAGCCTTTAAAAAAATGTGGGATCTGCTCTAATTTTTTAAATGTCAAATTGTTGGTATTTGATAATCTGGAAATGTTTATTGTTGCTGAAGAACTAAAAAATAGGAGCAGATTAGAATCGAATTAGCTAAAATATGTTATGATTAAAAATTGATGCTTACTGATTAAAACTGATAATCATTACAAAAGTTGAACACCAAAAATCGCAATATAGCAAATCATTACAGATGCTAGGATTTTAAAATTTACTGAATCAATCTATGTAATAAATGAAATACAGGCTTATTATATACCTATATCAAGATATGTAATATATATGGTATATGAGAACAGACTTTCACAGAATCCACCACTCTCCATTCTATCTCATAACACTGAACACTTGAATACAGGTATATAATAAGCCTGTATTTCAGTTATTACATAGTAGAGATGTCTAACCATCCCTCATATATGTATTAAATGGATTATGTCCTTACATGAGGAGTCAGATTGACTTTAGGTCAACATGGGTGTGATGAGAATCTTGGTCTCAGGGTGGCCTTTGAACAATCCATCATCAGATTTTCAATTGGATGGATGGTTGAAGAGTTGGAGTGTGAAGTGGATTGAAGACTGTCCATTAAAGTATGAAGATTGGCTATCTTAATATATATCTGAACACTTATTGCATACATGTGTAGAGGTGATAATCTGGACCAACTGATGATTGCTGATTTAGCATGAAATACTTATATTGGTGATTATTTATCTTTTCGACATATATTGTTGAAGTGTATCAGTGTTATGAGATAGAATGGAGAGTGATGGATCATGTGAAAGTCTGTTCTCATATACCCTATATATTAAATCAATCTATACGATTTTCACTAATAAAACCATTATAATGAGCAGCAGTTTTACCAATGCCATTGGTGTTTGATGTGAATGCTACAAGGTGGAAATTGTTTCATATTCAAGGAGAATCATTTAGTTGTTTTCCATCACTGGGAAAAGCATCTGGTGATTTCCAAAATGTCAGTTAGATTGCCTTTTTCAACAATATATCATTTTGGTGGAATTATTATGATTAGGACACCACATTTATTTTTGTTAAGTCATTAATCCACATAGATGCATTATTGCTGTAGATTAACAAATTGGAAACAGATTTATTCTATTTTGAAATCAACTTTCCAGACAATTTTTGTCAATTGCCTAGATAATATGTTTTAATTTATTTATCCCGTAATTCAATATTGAGTTGAGAAATATGACAATTACCTGATTTAAATATGTAAGTTATTGTTGGACTATTTTATCGAATAACAAGTGAGAAAGTTTAAATACAATTTCTTAGAGAAGTCTCAAGGATTCACCTATTATTTATTTAAACATCTTTAAAATATACTACACAAAATAAAACACTAGTACTTAACTAATGTTAATAATGATCCTTCACAATTATTTACATTATTTTGATATCTTCAGTTTTACAAGTCATCTCTACCAATCTCTTATTAAGGTTGAAACTTAATGAAAGATCATTATATTGAAAGGATGTAGAACAAATTGTTCTTAATAAAAAACAATTATTTATTAAAAGAATGGTGCTATTAATAATGACCAATAACCATTGAATTATAATATTAGTCAATGCATTTTATTATTTATTGATCTAATATGACCTTAGATAAAAAAATTAATATACATATATATGAAATAAAGAGCAAATTTATAATAGAAGTTACAGTAGTTCAGAAAAATAAGAAAATATATTTCAATAGTAACATCTATCCCAGTAGAACTTCTGGAAGTCCTCAGATCCTTTTGAGTTACTATTTAAAAATTATAATAATACAGTTGGTAAATAAACTAACAAAGATTAACTGATGTAATAAACTTATCTTTGTAAATAGATAAAAATTGGCATGAAAATGTAGACATAGATTGTTATTATAAACACTGTAGATAAAAACTATTCCATATGATCTATTATTTAAGATCAGCAAAAAAATAGAATTTTGATATGTAATTAATATTTATAATTTTTATGCAACCCAGCATTCTTTCAATACTTTGTAGTTATGATTAGTACATATCCTATCAGGGTATATTATTTATATTTTTATATTTTCAAATTTGGAAAGTGCTGAGTTTTATGCTATTGACTAATTAATAGATCCATTTTTTAATTTTTTTTGTTGATAATTCATACTTTTATGTTTCTCTTGTCATAATGTTTATTTTCATTATTAAAAGTGAATCAATGTAGGAGTTATGCGTATAATTTGAGAATATAAAGCTATCTCTATTATAGGACCTATCCAAGCTCCTTTTTTTAAATAATTTTTTTACAGAAAAAAAGAGAAAATAATAATAAAAAATGCAAATAAGCAGGCTTTCCCCCCTTCTTTCAAAAATTTGCCTTTTATTAGATTTTTTTTAGTAATCCTAAAATTTCAATGTCTGTTTTATGTTTTCCATCAGCTCTTTAATATAAAAAATGTTGTCATCAATTGATCTCACCTTTTTTATCAGTGTGATTGCTAAGAAGTTGTAGTAGCATATACTGGTATAATTAATAGATTATATTTAGCGATAATTTTATATCCAAATGTAATTCATTTATCAGATGTTTTAAGCTTCAGGCTTATCTAATGATACAGACATGTTATACAATATACCTGTAGTAATAGAAATCGGTGTAGAAAATTTTTACAGTAAATGATAGCTTAGATTTAATAATAATTCTGAGGAGAACTCTTTAAATCTGAAATATTTGATTGGTTATAAATATATCTAACAAATATAGAAAGATCTTAAACTAGAATAACAGGGGGATCCATCTTTTACTTGTAGAGATTGTCTTAATAAGAGATTGAAGATTTCTTGTGTAAATAAGAAATGTTTGGTATGTTAGATATATATTGTAATACGATATTTTGGATGTTTTTGATGAAAATCTAGTCTGTCAGTTTACTTTGACTCTTGGTCTGGGACAGTTGTTCTAGGTTAAGAACTTTCCAATTAATTTGATTTAAATGGGTAAGTCCACACATTCAAGATTTCCATATATATATATATATATGACATACTTTGCGGGTTCCTCTATGAATTGATAATGAATATATCGATGTCTAACATTGTTATAAACCATCGTTTACAGCACTTTTACAACTATCTTTATAATATTCTATTCATCACCCAATTGATGGTTTGTGTAATCAAGCCAAAATGGTGTATTCAGTAAACATGGATGATAAACCCACAAAGTATATCATTTATATCTTTTGTAATTCAACGATAAATAGTATCCTTTTCTGAGTTAATGTAATACACAACCGATCGTTAATGAATTCATCCCAAAAGATGGTTTTAAATATTCAACTTTATTACTGCCTAGTATGCTGTCATATTGAAAGCATGCTATGCAATAATAAAGCTGAATATTTGAAAACTACCTTTTTCTTGGATGTTTTCATAAACAATAATGAATCTTTTACATCTGTAACTTGCGAAAATCTTCTGCCAACACACACGCACACACAATTAAGCTCCCAGGTTTGTGAAGAGTCCCTGGTTTTCAAATATATATATATAGTAAAAATCAGTCATATATCACATGACCTATATAGCTTGTATTACAAATATGTAATATATAAAGAGCCTGCTACTAGCTCTAAACAAGCTTTTTTTTAAATGATAAATGCTACAAGAGAAAACACATGAAGCTTTTATCTATGATGGTCCCCATCCCCAAACCGGTTTCGAGCTATGGCTCTCATCAGTGAGGAGCTAGGACATAAGATTCAAAATATTAACTCAAGCCAAGCATTTATCTAATTCTTAAATATTAAGAAAAAGATCCAAATATTCAAACACCTACATGTCTTCAAACTCAGCTCTTTAACCAAAGAAACTATATGAGCCTGAACTAAATTCAGAGATCCCATATATTAGTAGGCTTAGCAATTTAATATAGCCAAAGCGATAATAGCAAAATTATAATAGTAAAAATCAGTCATATATCACATGACCTATATAGCTTGTATTACAAATATGTAATATATAAAGAGCCTGCTACTAGCTCTAAACAAGCTATATAGGTCATGTGATATATGACTGATTTTTACTATTATAATTTTGCTATTAGGGCTTTGGCTATATTTAATTGCTAAGCCTACTAATATATGGGATCTCTGAATTTAGTTCAGGCTCATATAGTTTCTTTGGTTAAAGAGCTGAGTTTGAAGACATGTAGGTGTCTGAAGATTTGGATATTTTTCTTAATATTTAAGAATTAGATAAATGCTTGGCTTGAGTTAATATTTTGAATCTTATGTCCTAGCTCCTCACTGATGAGAGCCATAGCTCGAAACCGGTCTGGGGATGGGGACCATCATAGATAAAAGCTTCATGTGTTTTCTCTTGTAGCATTTATCATAAAAAAGAGCTTGTTTAGAGCTAGTAGCAGGCTCTTTATATATATATATATAAAAGTGGGATTCCACCTTTATTGTTAAAAGGAGATTGCATTGACAGTGGTTTGAAATTGTTAATTGTTATTGATAGTGGGATTATCTAAGTGTTGACAGGTTTTTAATGTATATATAATTAGAAGATTTTCATGGGCTTTTATAAATTAATGTGTAGTAATTTTAATGGAAATCCTTTGAGTATTTGATAGATAAATTTTACGAATTCTCATTAAAATTATTAATATTTATGCGCACATATATGTAGATATGATTATGATAAGTATGTATTTACTGACAGAAATAAGATTAATAAGATGGATCATGTAATTGTTCGTACTTTATATAATGTGTTTAAAATTAAACTATTTGTCAATCACCATCAGTTAAACACTAGTCTTATAAGTACTAAGATTATTGTTTTTTTTTATAGGCAATAGTATTTTAATTAACATTCTAAATTAAAATAAATATTATTTTTATCAGTACTTCAAAAATCTTTCTGATTAGTTTATTACATGAAGAATAAACATATGTAAAGATGTGTTTCACATGTTTGTTGAATTGTCTGAATCATAAATTTGACTTTAAATTAAAACTCCATTAAATATTATTCATACGTTCGTAACATGCAAAAAAAAAAATATGTTGAAAGCATGACAATTTTATTAAACGATATTTAATCACAGATTCTAATTGCAATTTAATAATGTTTGTAACAAAATTGATGATTAACATTTCATTTTTAATAATACAAGAAAAATAACGAAGAATTTTGATCCTGTATCCTGTTAAAAAAGAATCATATATACTGTATATAAACTTTCACTTACATATACACACCTATTTAAGATTTGCACTTAATCATATTGCTAGATATAAAAGTCTATTTTTTTTCATACACAATATATAATAAAACAAAAGTAGCTCTCTATTCTATTATTATTTGTATGCTTGAATAATAAATGACTACATTCCTGGCCAGAAAAAAGACTTCTATAATTCGATAAAAAAAGCGCTGATTCAAAGACATTTGCCTTGGATTTCTGGACTGAGAAAAAAGAAGCCTAAAGATAGAAAAAACTGAGGGTACCAAAATATGTAGTTACTGATTCAAAGGTATATAAAACTGTTCAAGCCAGTTAGCTTAAGTTCAAAACCTTAGGATGGTTTGATTTTAAAGCTTTTATCTTGAAAATTAAAATGAAATTAAAAGTGATTGCTAGATGCATAAGTGAATTATTTTCAGAATTGAATTTCAAGTGAGCAGAATATAAAGTCATTACATTATTATTTTACTTCAATGTCACACGCCCTTCCAAATGACTAACCAATTAGTTATGCACATGTATATGTATTGTGCAGAGAATATGATTTAATAACATGCTATATAAAATTCACATTATTAGTTCATCATTTTGCCATATTACATGTATGCAAGTTTCTTTGCAGATTTCAAAAAACGTAATTCATAAGCTAAAACTTACAATTCCTAAACCATTTAGCAACTGAGACATTGGACTAATATGACATTTTTTGTCAAGGTATATAGAGAAGATCAAGAAAGAGTTTTAATATCTTTGAATTTACTAACTATTATGTGTGCATACATTTTATATAATGTTTCTGTTATCACATAAATAAGATCATTCTATATTTATAAAATGCCTTGGTTGTTGTTTGTTTATAAATTATGAAGATGGTAAAGAAAATTTTCCACAGAATTCTAATTTATTCAATTAACCTATTCATTAATTTTATAATATTGTGGTTTAACAGTGACATGTTGATTCATAGCATGGAAGCCCAATGGGCAAAAGTAAAACAACTTCCAAGTAGAACATTGAAAAACAATGGAGAGTAAGATATTATTTACTAGATGATTTATCAATTGCCAGATGGTGCTGATTGTGTGATTTTTAAATCATTTTTCTACTCTCTAGCTGAGAATAACTTTATACTTACTTACCAACCAGTCAGATACTTCACTGTATATATATATATATATATAACAAAACTTAAATATATTCCAAACAACGGTAAACAATTTATAATATAATATAAATAAAAACTCAATAAAGAAATATTTTCGATTATATTCATAATCATTTTCAACTCAACTTTCAAAATGGAATCATCTATTATATTTTGAAAGTTGAGTTGAAAATGATTATGAATATAATCGAAAATATTTCTTTATGAGTTTTTATTTTACCGTTGTTTGGAATATATTTAAGTTTTGTTATTGTATTATTGATATTAGCGGACATTTATTTTGTTATATATATATCTGTTTTGTCATGGCTAGATTTATATTTTTTTTAGCCTAAGTTAACAAAAAGTTGAAATCCCTTTTACCAACTTTTTTTTAATTGTATAAAAAACCCACATATGACTATTTACATAGGTTATTAATACATAGCAAGGTATAAATTGAACAAAATATAAAATAAAAACATACAAATACGTTTAGCATAATCATTGTATTAGTTTAAAATGAAGCAAATTTAAAAACTTTATCTATGCAGTTTTACAGATACAAATTTAGAAATAATATTTATCAAAAGGCAAATTACAAGTTTATCATTTTCACTGAACAGGTTTGTAAGAGAATTGAGCCTTTTTTAAAATCATAGTTGTTCAATATTCATTTTTAATTCATTTTAATTTGCTGGAAGATCGTTTGCCTGGACAATTTGTAATCATTCAAGTCAAAAAAATTCAAAAACTTACCTCAACATGAGGAAATACAGATTATACTCTATCTTACACAATACATGATAAGCATCTTGAAATGACATGCCTTGGTTTTTTGAGTAAAGATGAAATAAAACCTTTTCTTCAGCAAAATCTTCAGGATAAAACTGGATTAAAATGCTACATTTTTTTCTAAATCTTCATTTGCTTGGCTAAGATTTAAAAAAATGAGAATTTTCTTGAAATATCATCATATAATTCTGCAGCTTGTTGCAAATTTGGTTAAAGTTTGTTAATCAATCACTTTTTTTTTTTACAGGGCAGCATAAATAATTTTTCTCTATTTAATTTTTTGCTTAAAATTTAAAGGCCCATTGAAAGCTGCAGACACAGGATTTAGCTTATTTAGCTTAATGATAAATCTGGTGATGGATTTAAGTAATCTCCCTTGATTTTTATTTTTTTTAGATTCTCTTTGTAATTTATAAAATACTTGTTGAAAAACTGCTATAAAATCTTTAGAAAATATGAGATCACTCCATCATAGCTCTTATTAATGTTAATCTTCTTAATATTACTACATAATCTAATCATTGCTGTTGAATTTTGATATATAATCAATGTACTTTCTCAGAAGGTAATACAGATTCATAATAAAGAATTATAATCTAATAACTTTAAATACATTTATCAGATTATTAAATCAAATAGGCATAAAATTAAACATGGATGGTGTAATTTTGTTAGAAATAATATTAACAAGGAATATACTTATCTGTCTGAAAAGGAAGATTTTTAAATAGATGAGTTTATTCTGTTTTTATTTATGATATAAGACTTGGATACTTAGTAAAAAAGAAATATAGAGACTTCAAATCACTCAGTGAAGTATCTAGAGATATATGTTGGGCTTAATAAGGAGAGATTGAAACACTTGGTTGCAATAAGTATGAGTGACTAATGAATTAAATGAAAGAAATGAAGTTAGGCTGGATATATTGCTGATAGAAATGATAATAAATGAAGAGTTGAAGTCTTAAACTGGATTGCAAGATCTGGAAAACACCACATGTGAGATGGATGAATGAAATAAGAAAGTTTGTTGGTATAATGTAGAGAAAAAAGATTATGATTCAGAAAAACTGGTTTAAACGTGGAAAGACCTTCATTCTGCAGTGAAATAATAATCGTTGAAAACAATATATCTATACACCCATTATGGTTCCTAATATTTTAGATCACAATTTCAAATAAGTGAAAAAAGATATCCTCTTTCCATCCTTCCATCTATATAGGATTATAAATAGACTATAAATGATATATTGCAACAATGAGTGCAAATACTATAATATATCAAAAAATATTCACTCGTAAGATATATATATATATATATATATATATATATCAATTATAATTTATTTATAATTCTAGGTGGATGAATAAATAAATGTTTTTATTTATTTATTGATAATTGTTGTTCTATAATACCCAGAGACATGATGGGTGTATTAATTATTAATAAAGATGTCTTGTCTAGCATGATTTGTTACATATATGCTTGGTATATCATCATTTCTTTCAATCATTATCAATTCCCTGCAGAGTGAAGATCTCTACAAATTCAATTCATTTCTGATCTCTAGCCTTTCTTTTCCACATCACCTCAGCATACTTTCTTATTTCATTCATTCATCTCACATGTGGCCTTCACTTCAAAATCTTTTACAATCTCTTGGAATCCAGTTTAAGAATTCAACTATCCATCTATTACCTTCTTTTCTAGCAATATGTCCAGCCCAATTCCACTTCAGTCTCTTAATTCTTTCAATGATGTCAGTAATTCATAAAAATATATGTATGTGTGTATTTTATATATAAATATTAGATTTTTAACTAATTATTTTTTTTAATATTAATATATAATATCATGCCATTGGAAAAATAGTAATAAATACAGATTTTAAATAATAGTAGTTATACACATAATAAACATTTTAAAAAACTGTGAAACTATATGAGAATCCTAAGAAATAATAATCCAATTGTTTACTGCTTGGAATTCATAAGAGGTTTGAGCACTGCATATAACAGACCTCGGCTGTAATATATGGTCCCTCAGCTCTAAATCTGCAAGTCTAACATTGCATGAAATCACACACACACACAAACACCTAAGTATTCCTCTATAAAATGTTGATTGTCATTAAATTTCACTTTAATAAAAGGTAAAAAAATCGCCTAATGCACTTTAAAACATAGTAATAGTATGTGATTAAAGTTTGCTCTTGTAAAGCTAATCATTTAATGATATGTTGCAAAAAGCATATATTTAAGTATATAGTTAATAAAAAAAGTAAAAGAGATTAAAAAAATAAATTGGCATAAAATAATATTGCTATACTTTGAATCTGGCATCCATAATCTCGAGTCTCTGCTCATTGAGCAATGTATCTAACTAAAATAAAAATAAAGATTGTGATAGATTTTAAGTTCACATTGCTTATCAGAATAGTGGTCTGGGATCAAATAATAAGATTTAAAAAAAAATTCTGTCATTTAAATTCAAAAGTAAGTGTACAACTTAATCACTAATTTTAATTCGAATAAAGCTAAGTAACTAAAGAATAATATATTGCTAATCCCTTAATCCGATTATCAAATAAAATTATTGTTTAACATATTCTTTGAATAATGTTCTGCATATAAACTGTACATTAATTTATTGTTTACTATTTCTAAATTATTATCCTTATTGTATTATTATTAGTTTTGATGATTTTACGTACTGTATTATAATTTAGAATATTTTTATATTCTCTAAATATACTTTTACTATCATTTTTGTTTATTAGTAATGTATTTTCTACAAATATAAAATAAATAAACTAAGATTATTTATAAATTACTAATTAAAAAGTTTTAACTAATGTAAAGTAATAAATTAGGATGTATTTTATAAATTCGTTCAGAAATAAAATAGCTTCACTAAAACGGAAAAATAAATTGTTTAGGAAATTACTGCGAATGCTTCCTACTTTACCGGAAATAGCTTTTCCACTATACAGTAATAAGAATTTGGTCAAAAGTATGGTTAACTCTCTGGTTTGAAATAGTAAAATAACAGAGAACTTACAAATGATTTTGGAATAATTTATTTAAAAATTTCAATTTACTTTTAAAACTAATAAAATAATTTAATATTGATTTACTTTTGAAATTGAATCTATCATTAATATTAAATAGCTGCAATAAATAAATAAATCAATCCTAAAGATAGTAAAAATTTATTTTGGTTAATCTAACATATTTTTGGTACTGAATACTCGTGGCTTGAATAAATGTAGTTTGAATTCAGAATATATTTGTCATAAATATTATTCTTTGATAAGCTAAGTTTATGAAAATGAAATTTTACCAGTACAGTATACAATGATTAATGGAATATAGGCATACATCATTATTAGCAGTCATTTTTAAATGAGTATGATCATTGTACCCCCCCCCCCCCAAGAAAGACAAAAGAAAACAGAAAGTTAAAAAAAAACCCCAGATAATTTAAATCATTATGAAAAATATTTTTTTGATAAAAAGTTTTTTTAAATTCTTGAAAGTTATTTACGTTTATATATATATTGTTAGCTAAAGGATGAAACAAGAAAAAAAAAATCAGTAAATTTTTATCTCTCATATTTCGTCTAGCTTGCTGAGAGTTTTTTCTTCTTTTATTGTTTTTTTTTTTAATTTTATTTTGCAGGATGATGCTGAAGGGGGTTTTGTCCTGAAATAAATTATTTAAAGATTGCTTGCTAGTATATAGCTGTGTCTGCGTGTGTATAACCATAAACTACTATATTGGAAATTAAGTATGTGTTAAAAATTAATTTACAGCCCTTAAATTGCATTCAATAATGTTGTAAATTATTAACTCTTAGCTCATCTGATTAATGGAGTTTTTCCTATGAAATATATTAATTAGAAACTTTTTAAGATATAAATATTGAATGTTTAACAGGAGTTTCTGTGTATTTACTTGGATAAATTTCATTTATGATGTTACATTTGGTAAATAGAGAAAAAAAAAATTCTGTTATATTTTCAATTTATATATATTGTAAAAGAAAATTTCTAATAATGAAATAAAAAAATTGAAATAACTGTTCTGAATAGCTTACAGATTTGGGTACTATCTCATAAATAAAATATGTCCTTTTTGGATAAGCCAAAATTTATAATAGATAATATAAAATAATAGACTGTTCACAACACTAGACAACTAATATAAATGGAACTGACTATCAGAAAAATCTCTCAGATTAGGTAACCATAAATGTAATGAAAATATTATAACTGAGCAGGGCTAGTTGGCCTGCAAATTGCATCACATATTTAGGTAACTACATGTAATAAAGATAATTAATTATGAATGAAATATTTTTCTCCATTTATGAATTACATATCTGGATAATCTAAATATACTGAGTAAATGTCATTTCAGGCAACTTAAAATATAACTAATAAATAAATGACTTGCTCACAAATGACTTCCTAATAGTTTATATCTACATATACAATAAACTCATAAATTTATAAAAGGGCACTAATGGGTTCATCATGAATACACTTGCTTGGCAGAGATGATAAAATTTATTAAATAATATTTTACTTGATAGTAAGATATTAACATGGGATATAATATAGGATAAATTAAAATAGTTTTATAATGATTTATGCAATAGTAAATCAAAAGATATAAGTTAATAGCATCAATACAAATTTATTAAGGTAAACATTAATTTATTTGTGGTGATTAAAATAGAGAACAATTTATAACAGCAACAGCAATTAATGTCATATAATGTACATTTATAATTCACTCTCACTTTAGATAAGATATATAGTTTGTAATTAAAATTATAAATGCATATAGTGAAAAAGGGTTAGCTATAGATTTCCTTTTATGTAAATAAAAATAAAAATATACAGAAAAATTTTAATATTATTATCTTTAAAAAAAATCAAGTAATGTTATATATATATAAAGTCATTTATAATTCAAACTAAGTTATGCAAATACCATTTATGTTTTAATTGAATTTTTACTTTACTTGATTATATTATTTAAATTATCAAATGACAAATGTAGATTGCATTGTAATCAACAATATTAATTTAGAAAAAAAGATTTTATAAACATTTATAAATATTATCAATTTTACTTTTAACTGTTGTTGGTATAAATTTTTTTATTTGAGCATTTGTTACTATTAACATATATAAAACTTTGATTTAATTTTTTTATCTTGCAGCAGTTCCTTTTAAATCTTTCTTCATCCTAGTACACACATATGTAAGGCTCCATACACATTTTATTCCTTGAATGTTATCCAATTATTTTCTTTTGTTGATATTACAATCTAAATAGATTTAGTAGTTCTTAGATTTATGGTAGTCAGCATAGCATTTTGTTGGAATTCACTTAATTTTAATTCCAGAGATCAAACATACAAGAAAGTTTTTGTTGTCCCCTCTCCCCAAGTTGTTTTATCTACAGTACATCTTTCTTTGTTATTAGTTTAAAATTATTTATAAAATAAGATAAAGTTAAAAACAATTTTTTAAAGGAAAAAATATATGTATTCTTTCTTCTGAAATCATTTCTATCTCTATAGTAGCAACAAACAATACAGTCTACATTTTTAACCACTAGTTTTGAACATGTGATTTCTTTTTTCTAATTTTAATAACCTATTATTGTCATCCAATATAATTTCACAAAATATTTTCATTTATTTTAATAAATAAAGATTCATTTATTTCAGATATATTCAAAACAACAACATATTTTATTAAACATCGACTTTAAATTATTTTCTTTATTTAGCTATTTATAAAGTATAAAAAAATGACAAATGAAGATGTGTGTATACCACAATATATACATATGCATGTGTGAAGAAATCAGTCATATATTTTTCACTGGGTTAACAGCTTATTATACTGTGGCATGCAATTTAGAAAGGCTGCAAATTTTATTGGTTATATATGTCTTTTTCTGTTTATACATTATGCATATATGTTTTATGATTACAAGTTGTTTAAAAAAAATCAAAAAATTCTAAACATCTTACCATATAGTACATATTTATGTATAATTACTGTTTTCACTTTGTTTAACAGCTAATTAGATTTTCGTGAGGATGTTAAAGCTTTTTTTGGAATAAAGAAGGTTCAATAATGACTTCAAAACCTTCTCCTTTGTCACATCTTATAAGAGGCAAAACTTTAGAAGATAAAGCTGAATCAGATTTTGCTATGTAAATTTAGATTGCTTAAATGCATTGAGCAACACTTACAATAAACCTGGGAAATTTTTAGCGTATAGAGTACTTAAATTAGTAATATAAATCAGGTATATGAAAAGTTATAAAATTCTAATACAGTATGTAGTTTGTTTATACTGAATGTTTTTTTATATGGAAAAGTTATAAATTAGACCTATATTCTGACTTGTTAAGCAATTTTTTAAAAAAAAGTCAATATCATGCAATTGTTGGAGTAATAGCTAAATTTTCATTGATTACAAACTATTTTAGTTTATATTTATTGTAATCAAGGTAAATCAAATATTTCTTCAAGAGAACTAAAACTTTCTCTTTTAAAAACAGTTCTTTTTGCTTTTATCAGATTTTTATTATAGATTAAAATAGGAGAGAATGATTATTATAAACCTGAAACATAATTCAAACATTATTTACATGCATAAAATATTAAAAATTAATAGCATGAAATGTTATATAGTATAAAAGTAAACCCACCTTTGTTTTATGAATTAAATTCTACATAACATGGAAATGAACATTATGTAATTGAAATTGGCCCAAAATATAATATTCCCAAATCAGAGTCATTAAGTATTTATTTTAATAACCTTGTGAAAATCCAATATTTACATTTGTAATGCATAGAGTTTCACTCAATTCATTTTGTATATATGCTGCAGGCAAAAGAGGGATCATTTTTGTCTTCTTAGAAATTTAAATGTTAGCACTGTGAGACTTGATATATTATTCATATACAGTGCTAAAACAAATTATTATTTTGAAATACATTATATATATATATATATATATATATATATAATGTATTTCAAAATAATATATATATATATATATATATATATATATAATAACCATTAGAAACCGACCAGTAACCACCTAAACATTCACAATAAAGATAGCAATCAATATTTCTCACTGCTGTCAAGGCAATCTTCTCATCTTTTAATAGCAAGAATGGAAATCTACTCTTACTAATTGTCCATTGAATATATGTGGACACTCAAAGATTGTAACTTGACCACAGAGAATGAAATATTGATATATATATATATCCACTTCTATTATTAACAGGAGGTTGCCTTGACAACAGTTTGAAATTGTTGATTATATTGATATTGGAATTGTCGAAGTATTGACTGGTTTTTAACGATATATCTCAGGGGTATCCAACAAGTTGATTGTGATCCACCGGTCGATTGCGAGGCCAATCTGGCAAGAGCTGTCGGGTAACGAGTAAAACAAATTAAGTCAAGATTTTCAAGTTTTTTTATTATTTTTGTTTTTGTTCTAATTTTTTTTCCAATTCTAGATATGTGAAGTCCACTAAGTTGTATCATTATTGAAAATAATATTTTTAATCTTGAATTAATGTAGCTCATTTGAATTAATAAATATTGTTACTCATGTTGCTTTAATTTCTTGGACATGAGTTTTTTGGCCCGTTAAATAATTATTTTTTATCAGATAGATATATAAAAATAGTATGTATTTCACACCGACTACACCCATGACAACAAGTCGATCGCAACACATTTTTAAAATAAAAAGTAGATCTTATGAACACAAAAGTTGGCCACCCCTGATATATATATATATGATTTTACATAACACAAGTGATTTTATAGTTGATAAAATATAACATTATAAATATTAATCTATTTCATGAAACAAACACATTCTAATGAATCCTTTTTTTTAAAAAAACTATCAGCACATATACTCTTTTGTAATATCAATGACAAACTATTTTTTCAGGGATAAAAGGATACTTCTTTTATGCTGAAACTTTAAGTCAGCAGTGACCTTGGTTTTTTATTAATCAAACCAACATATCATTTCAAATATTAATTTAGATATAATATTAATGATTTTAATCAATGCATAAACAATTTTACAGCTGATCAAATGTAACAATTCAAAGTATAAATCTATTTTATAGAACAAATATATCCAATATGTTACTAGGATACATCACAAAAGATTCTAATGAATCATTTTTTCTAAACTAAACTGTAAATAGTCTTGCACATTTGTAATATCAGTGCCAATCTATGTTGTCACACAAAAGAACACATCTTTTATCTGATCTTCTGTTTCTTATTTGTAAATAAATTATGTATTGAATGTATCCTAGAAACATATTCAGATGTGTTTTTCCAAGAAATAGAATTATATTCCTAATATTACATTTGATCACCTGTAAAATTATCTATGTTGATTAATATCATTAGTATTATATCTAAATTAACATTAGAGATAGTAAAGTAATTTGATTAATATAAAAACAAAGGTAATCACTAATTTGAAATTTCATTCTTTTCTAGTATCAATGCTTAATTTATTTATAATATACCAAATTGAAAGTTAGGTAAAAGAGGTATATACATTAAGGTATGTTTAAATTAAAGTTTACATATTAAATCTTATTTAATTATTACAAGCAGGGTGTTAGAAGTGAGATGCTGTCTCCAGCCTTGTATAGTTAATTATGAATTTAATAACACTTAAGGGCCATATTCCATTTGGTTGATAAAATAATTTCATTCTGAATTACCAACAATATTGATAAAGATATAATTATAAACATCAGAGCTATGAAGAATAAATGGATTTATTCTACTCTTGCTTGGGGAGGGTGAGTTACTCCCTCGGTTTACATATACTTTGAGCTATGCTTAATTTAAAGTTTACATATTACATTGTTTAATTATTATAATTAAACTGATAAAAATGAGATGCTGTCTCCAGCCTTGTATAATAAATTATGAGTTTAATAACTCTTAAGTGCCATATTCCATCTGGTTGATAAATTAATTTCACGCTGAATTACCAACAATGTTGACAAAGATTTGCGTTTGAATTGGTGCTAAGTAGACTAAAAATAATTTTCATTAGGATCTTTTCATGTAATTGACTTGGAACAAATACCACTAATCAGTTATTATTAGTTAATAGTGTAATGCCTATCAAATATATTTTAAACTAGAGAATTAAATAAAGTTGAAAAAACGTCCAAATTCTCACCATCTGATAATTGGTAAATATGGAGAGAACTGCTTTCTGCTTTGTTGTTTAATGAGGGTTTGTTACAGACCCTTTTGTCTTTTAGTAACTGATTTAAAACTTTTATCTTTACCTACATACACAATGTATATATATCATTAAAAACCAGACAACACTTAGACAATCTCAATATCAATAACCATTAACAATTTCAAACTGTTGTCAAGGCAACCTCCTTTTAACAATAAAGATGGAATCCCTATATATATATTTAATGTTTTACGATTATATGAAGTAAATAAAGAAGTTTTTGGATTAAACCGTAAATTATTTTTAATTAACGGTTTTTCTTTAATCAAAAGTAATACACGAATCAACCCCAAAACTATTTTAGATATATATGTTAGTACGTATTAATTTAATATTAGGCTTTAGATTGCAGTAAATATTTTCCTAGCGATTAAAAAAATTAAAAAGCTTTAGTCTTTCGTAGTCAATCAATAATTGATATATACACAAAATATATGCAGTATTTGTGCGAGCATGTGATTGAAACTAAATAAAGTATTTAAGCAAATTTAATTACTGAAAAGACTAAACATTTTTTAGTAGATCAGTTTAGAGCAACTATTAAGTACTTAATTTAATAAGAGTAGATTAAATTAATCTTTAAAATTACTGACACAAACTAAGATGAAGTTATAATGAAAAAGAAAATCTCTTTTTGCTCAATACTTGAGTAACTTAAATCGTTTAAAATTCCTAACCCTTTAGCTATATTAAGAACTAAGATCACATTTATTATTTTTTTTAAAAAAAACAGAGGCTTAATAGCTGTTGAAAAAAGCTCAAGCCAACTGGTTTATCATTAAAAAAAATTTGAATGCAAAAACTAAATACATTAAAAAAGAGAAATTTTATTTTATACATTTTGTAGATATACCATCATCATTTTCAATCATCTGGAAGTCTTTCAAAGTTTATTTTAATCCAATTTTTCATATCCATTGATTTTTTTTCTTCATATCATTCCAGAAAAGTTTCTTATCTCCTCCATCCATCTTATACATAGTCTCTTTTTAAATTTATTCATATCCAATTTAAGACTTCAACTGTCAATCTATTGTTTCCTCTTCTAGAAATATATACAGTTCATTTTTATTTTTATACTTTAAACTATTGCAATGATTTCGAAGATATCTATTTGTTCTCTCACTCATGTACTTTATTTTTGATTTCTCCTTATATTATCATCATGCATATTTCTATATTTTGTTGTATGATTTGAATTTCATGTATTACTTATGTATTCATTAGAAACCACCAGTAACCACATAAACATTCACAATAAGGATAGTAATCAATATTTCTAATTGCTGTCAAGGCATCCTTCTATATCTTGAAACTATACATAAGCAATGGTGTATCACATTTGTTAAAGTGCTTTCTTTTTGAACATATAGGCATACATTCTATTAATATTATTTCTACCAAAAACATATCCAAGCTCAATTTTAGAATTAATGTTAGTCATTATATTTGCATGTTTTAATAATCTGATTAAAATATTTGTAGTTATTAATTTTATGCATATTTTTACATAATTTTTAAGATATATTTAAACCCATTATTACAACACATTCTTGAAGTATATGAATAAAAAACATTTATCATTTTTAAATACTGTATCTGTATTTATATATTTAAGAATGGGTGATAAAATTAATGTTTTAAATAAAAAGATATTTCACAACCTAAAACTACAAATGAATTTATTATATATGTTTATATAAAGCCAGATATATTAATCTTTAAATAAGGGTTAAAGTTATATCTAGGTTAAAGATAATCTCTAGTTTAATAAATGATTAATAATAATCATTAATGTATTTATCTAAAGTGCTTGGTATTAAAGTTATGAGTGCAGAATATTTACATATTGTAAATCAAATTTTTAGCTGTAAATTTAAAAAAAATTCTACGTATATATAAAAAATATATAAAAAACATATTTTAATAGCAATATAATTTACAAGTTTAGTTTTCATTAGTAATTCTTAATCAGAAGGTATTCAGCCTTTGACATGCACTATTTAATCATGTTACAAACGAATCAATATTATAGTAAGTATGCAAGACACTCTCAGACCCAAATGCAAGATAGAGACTTTTAAAATATAAGAACAGCCATCTTATCTTTGTACTTGAATGCAATTATATAGGTTAATCTAAAGCATTTAGGAATGATATCATGAAGATTTAATCTTTGTAAATGATTAATTTATAGTTAAATCCAGAAATTTTTTTTAATTTATGGCTGGTAAATATTACATATTAGAATCAATTTAATAACAATATAATTTACAAGCACAGTTTTTGTTAGTAATTCTTAATCAGAAGGTAATGAACCTTTGACATGCACTGTTTAATCATGTTACTAATTTACCAATATTATAGTGAATCTCCTAATAATAATATTGAAATAAAATATTGGTGAGTTAGTAAAATAATTAAGCAGTGCATGTCAAATGGTGATTACCTTCTGATTAAGTGTTATTAATGAAAACTGCATTTGTAAATTATATTGTTATTAAATTGATTCAAGCATCATCTAATATTTACCAGCTGTAAATTTGAAAAATTTACTGCGTTTAATTATAAATTAATAATGTAATGAACATAAAGTTATGAAGATTAAATCTTCATGATCTCATTTTGAAATGTTTTAGATTGGCCTATGTAATTATGTTTAGGTAAAAAGGTAAGGTGGCCATTCTTATCTTTAAATAGTCTCTATCTTGCAATTGGGTTTGAGAGTATCCTGCATATTCACTATAACATCAACGAATTACTAAAATGATTAAATAGTGTATTTTGAAGGCTGATTATCTTCTGATTAAGAATTAAGAAACATGTTTTAATACATTCATAAGTAATAAAATAAAAACCTTTTGGAAACAAACCTATTAATTTTATTAAAAATAGAACCAAATAAAAAATGTGCTTATAAATAATTATTTTTATAAGAATGGTTATAATTTTATTCGAGGTGTAATTTTAGCAGTTAGATACATTTATATTACCAAAGTTTTTTGAACTAAGCGAGAGATGGAATTTGTCACAAGCCACAAGCATTTATGAAACAACACATTCTACTGTTTCATCTCTTATTTTTAGCTTTTATGACATTAATGTTGCATTCTGCCATGTTGGGAGAAGAAGCTTACTGTTAACCAAAATAATATTTTTTTGATTTTTATTTGAGACAGTAAAGGAACTAAGCACAGCACACTCATAAAATCCATTCATATTTTTTTGTTCTGGCAACTATTGTTACTATATAATTATTTGTATGGCAAATAAACATGGATGAGCTGCCTACCAATATGCATCAGCCAGTGTAATGGGAATAATGACTTTTTACATGTGAGTTTAAGCTCATCAAATACCATAATGTTTTGTCTTAACTGAAATATCAGGTGTTTTTTGAAGGCAAGGTGTATATATGTGGATGATATTTTTCTTTTTAATAGATGCTTAAAATTATGGCATTTAAACTAAATTATTGCCCTTATTCTCAAGTGGTTGTATCCATTAATCCAAGAACTGATTGGTACTGAAGGTCAAGGAAACTAAGAATATTTTAATTGCAGACACAGGCTGTCATTTGTGATAAAATATATTTTAGTACCCATAATTGCAGATCACTTTCAAGTGAAAAAAGCTCACATCAATTGGAATAAGAGCTCTCTAACATTAAATCTGATTTAATTAGATTTTGTGAGAAAAAGTAGAGATAATTAACTGAAAAGATGAATAAATAATTTGCAATAAAAGTATAACAAACATTGGAAGAAAAAAAGAAATTGGAGTTATTATAAATAAAAACTAATAGAATAACATTTTCCAGATTTATGGCATAGTTATTCAAATTAATGGAAGATAGAAAATGCAGATAATCAAGTTTATGCCAAACAAGTTCTCATTATAATAAAAATATAATTTTTTATAGGGATGTACTGCTTTTGAACAGACTAAACACTATTTTTAAATTGTCATAAGAGACTATACTGTATGAATTGATAATCAGTTGAAAAATAAAAGTGCTCTAGGTGAATATGTTTATAGTGATGTAAATGAGAGAGGATACAGACTTACTGAGTTCACAGAAAAAGAAAAAAATATTATGAATTATAATAACTACTGTTTCTTATCACATTGCCAAATGTATACCATGTAATACTAAATCATCCATGCACTTTACTACCCTTACCCAATACTTTATTTACCACCATCTTTTACAGTTTCAATTGCCCCAGCAATTTTCTTTAGAACTTCCTTCTCTTTAACATAGTCTATCAAATTCTTAATATTTTTTATATGCTCCATGCTGACATTCATATATCTATATCAATGTTTCTTTTTTCTTCTTATCCAAGTTCTATTTCCAGCATTCCTTTATCTTCTTCAAGAAGTATAATAATTACTCTTTTTTATTGCTTTGCCAAATGTATACCATATAATACTAAATCATTCATGCACTTTACTACTGTTGCACAATGCTTTATTTTACCACCCTCTTTTACAGTTTACAGTTTTGATTACCCCAGCAATCTTCTTCAGAACTTTTATATCTCCTAACTTCAACTGTAAAAAAGGGTGGTAAAATAAAGCATGGTGTAACAGCAGTAAAGTGCATGGATGATTTAGTATTATATGGCATATTATGAATTCTTTCTTTGAAAAAATGGTAGTTGTGACTTATGCCCAATGTGTCCACTGGGTGATGCTGCAGTACATCAACAACCCCCAGAAAGCATGCAAGTGATAAATTTTTATCCAAAAGTCACTGAAATTGACAAATTAAAAATCCCTAAGGCAAAAATAAATCGAATAAATCCTAAAATACAAATAAAAAAACAAGAAAATGCTATAAAATTTCAAATTACAAAAAACAAATTGGTGAAAATGCATCAAATGGAAACATCCCTCCCCTATGAAGAATTTCTATCCAAAAATCGCTGAAATTGACAAATTAAAATACCTAAATTGAACAAATCCTTCTAAAATACAAATTAAAAACAAACAAACAAAAAAACACTATGAAATTCAAATTACAAAAACAGGACAACTTTAATGGGAAATGTCAAAAAAATTAATGAAGCTTCATTAATGGCATTTCATTAATGGTGGGAATTACAAAACAGATTCAAAGCAGTGATTATATAAACTAAAAAGCAATAAGAAATTTACATGGAAGCTTCTATTTATCAAATTAATTATTCTCTGCTTTGAAATTATGAAAAATCATCAAATATAAATACTTTTCAAAAAGATTCCAAAGCAGTGATTAATTTAAACTAAAAAGCAAAAGTAAATTTACATGGGAGCTTTTATTTATCAAATTAATTATTCTCTGCTTTGAAATTATGGCATATCATTTAAATACTTTTAAAATAGATTTATAGAGATCTGAAGGAAAAATATTACCCAATTTTTTTCAAGGCTGACTTGTCCAGTATTTGTAGCAGGTTTGCAGCATAAGCATCCATGGTATAAAAATGAATGTTATTATTTTGAACCTTATTGTAGCACATGTAACTAATAACGTTAAATTTTGCAGCTTACTGGAGGAAAATTATTTAGAAAAGTCTTTTTTCAAACAGATTTCAACATACTTAACTAATAACAACAGATTAAATAATGGTAGTTATTTGGTTTTAAAAAATACAACAAATATGACAGAAATTAGCAGCAGGCTTTTTTACTGAATTAAATCCATACATATATACCAATTAAAGATTTAAAAAGAGAAATATAATCGCAGTTTAATAAACTTGTTTGATGGCATAATATGTATCAGAGAAACTATGGAAAAGAAAATATGGGATTAAACTTGAAAAAACTTTCATCCAGCTGTGGATCAATAATAGTTGAAAATGATGCTAATATCTCTTCCAAAGAGAGAACAAACCTCAATTAAAATATTTACCAAATATTTGTTTATCTCTCCTGCTTTATATTCTTAGTTATAAAATACTGATAAATGTAAATATAAGTTTTATGATACTTTGTTATAAATGTTCTAAAGTTTTTCACAAATTTAAGAATCCAACTTTATTTTAATAAGTTACTATATAAATTATTATTATATAGATAGGTGATAATTAAAAAAATGCAGTCAGATAGTCAGTGTAGTATACATGTTATAAGTACTATCTACAAGTGCACATAGATTTTTTTGAACAGTAGTACAGGACAGGACTACTTAAGAGTTTTTGGAAAGTAAAAAAAAAGTTGTTACTCTTCATTGAAAGTCAAAACCTTAAAAAAATTGTATATCTTGGGTATATTGTGAGATCTGGTAGATAAATGCAAGGAAAGTGTTAACATTTTGTGGAGTTGAAGTAAAAAAAAATCAAGTTGTTTATTTATAAAATGGGTAATGAAGTATTGACAATCTCAGAATTTCACCTGCAAGAAATTTATAAAACAGGCAAAAATCTCCATACAGTAGTGCCACTCAGTGCAAACCAGAGTAATCAATGGATAGCAGAAGGCTTGTGCATAAAATCCCTATCTAGTGCATATTTATCCAATATCTCCAGACTAGTTTCTAGTTAGTAGCTTTTATCAGTGAGGAACCTTGGATCTGAGAGTACTGCACTCTTGCTTGCACTGAGTGGCACTACTGTATGGATAATTTTTTCTGTTTTAAAAACAATTATGAGCAAGCATAAGAATTGGTGATCATGTGAAGAAATTTACATTTTAAAGAATAGAAAATAATAGAGTAATTTTATGTAATCATTAGAAATTGAATTTGATTCTAAGGAATATAAAGTAATAATTACATATGCTATAAAATACTTAGCAATAATGTGTAATGGAATTCGATGATTACAGATTTACAAATATGTGGCAGTCATTGATTCTAATTTTAATTAAAACACATTATAGTTTATAGAACAGATGTAATTTTTTTAGATATACTTAAAATATTCAGTCTGCCATTTTAAATTCGGCTCAGATTACAATTCGATTTATAAGTATCAAACATTTTGTATTCACAACTTTGACACAAATTGCTTCAGATAAATATATTCATGATTATTTATAATCATTTATTAAACTAGAAATTGCTCAGATATAATATTTAAAGCTCAATTAAAGATTAATAGGTCTATTTTTAATTAAACATAAACACATAAAATAACTCAATTTTATCTCCTTTTTTCCATATGTAATATTTTTTTTACATATCTTAAAACTTCCATTTTACCACACTCTTTTGAAACATGTGCATAAAGTCATCTGACAAAAATAAATGACCTTCATGTTATATTTCATGCTGAAGCAACAATATTTGATTAATCAAGGTCACAAACTCTTACACATCTTTTTATTATTTATTCACTTCAATGTCTAATTATAATATAACTAAGAATGTAAACATTTTTTTTTCCTATTCTAAAGGATATTTTTTCCTTATTCTAATATAAGCAAAAACTGTTACAATTAAAAAGTTACTTTTGAGTTTTTTTTATTATTAGGGAATATATATATATATACATTTACAGTATGAACGTTTTTTGTTTACATCTGTTACATTTATTACATTAATTTTGACAACATAATTCCATTTGCTACATTGATCTTGTTTTTGTTGTTGGTCTTTATAATTACAATAATGGTTCTTAAAGAGGAATGTAGGATTGTTCAGAACTTGAATAAAAATAAATAGAAATAAAACTAAAACAATTATTATAGATGTAAACATTGGACAGAAAAATATAGAACAGATTTGTACTTCCACATATATAGTAAATTGTTAACTTATACTGAAAATAGCAGTAAAGAAAATAGACTTAGAATTTTATTAGATAAAGAGATTTTAATAAGGAAGATTATATTCCAAACTTGCTAAATTATACTTGTTAAATGCTTTTTTTAAGATTATAGCTTTATACTGAATGAGAAATAGGAAAATTAAAAAAAAAGATTGAACACTTTAGAGATATGGATATGAGGAAAAATAGAAAGATTATGTTGACATTAGAACATTAGTGTAAAAGTACGAATGTTAAAGTTGCGAAAAATATTTTTGGGTAAATTATTAAAAAAAGAGAAATTGAATTGGTATGTAGTTATATACAGATGTCTTATGAAAAATATTCTGGAAGAATTGTAGTTAATATGAGGGGGAAAAGTAATCAAGAAAAAAGTTGACTGATAATTTAAAAAAAGAAAAGATATATAGTTATTGAGATCAAAAGTGAGTGGGAGGGGAAAGATATACAGAGTTGTCTGATGAGTAATATGGGACCTATTTTTTTTGCAAATAATTAATGATGAGATTATCATTGGAAGAATGTAGTATTAAGTTTTTAAAACTATGTAGTATTCTGTAATATTCAAAATATTCTTTATTATAATTGTATACATTATAATATTTGTTCTTTTTTATTATTAAGTAATTTTTGGTTTCCTTTTAATAATAGTTTTTTTCTTAAGGTCAAAAGTTGTAAAATAAATAGACATTTAATTTTTATGAAATATATATGCTCTCACATACAAGCACTCCCACTCTAAAACACACATCAGTTTGTTTAAAATTCTGATTATATAAAATACTTTAATTATTTAATAAAATGTTTAATAAATTTTGTTACATTTTTCTATTGTTGGTTTTATACTTATTCTTCAACTATCAAATGTTCTTTACATTATTAAATAAACTTCCTTAATATTTTGTTATCTAAAGAGAACTTCCAATTCATAATATAATATTTAAACAAAAAAAATCATGCTTATATAACAAATGCATATACTCAATACAGACTTTCTATTTATTATTTTTTATTTAAATATCTCTTTATATATGTATACACATTGAAGTAGAGTTGGGTTGGACATATTGCTAGAAGAGATGATAATAGATGAACAATTGAAATCTTAAACGGGATTCCAAGAGATTGTAAAAGACCCAGAAAGAGACTACATGTGAGATGGATGGATGAAATAAGAAAATGTGCAGGGGTGATGTGGAGAAGAGAAGCTAAAGATCAGAGAAGATGGATTAAACTTGGAGAGACCTTCATCCTGCAGTGTATTGATAATGGTTGATGAAGATGATGATATGTATACACAAAGGCTGAACAAAATAATACGAACACTTATTATATTAATGTGATATTTTTGATTTCATTTACCTGGGCAATAAAAAATATATCCTAAAGAGATAGCAAAAATATGTAAAAAAAATAACATAAGCATCTGATAAAAAACGATATGTTAAAACTGATCAAATTATTGCAGTTTGATTAGCTAAAAAATTGAGATCCACAGTTGATGAACTATATTTACTAAGGATGGAAGTCTGAACTTGCAAAAATGGGTTGTGAATATTAATTTAATTTTTATTAAGAAAGTTCAGTTCTCTACAAAAGAATGTATCCTTAGAAATGCTAGTAAAACAAATCACTGAAGAAATTAACTCACATGTGAACACTTCAGTATCTTCCAAAATGTCATCTTCAGAATCTACCATTTTGAAAACATTATTTATTATGTAAATTCAATAGTTTAAGAACTAGACAAGAGAGGGTTAAATTTATAAAATATAAAAATATATTTTTGGTAATTTTTTTCCAAATCCCCAACAAAAGTTTATCAACCAGTCTTTTTTTCCTAATTGTAAAACATGGTAATAGGTCTGCCATGATTTTGCATGAGAATACAACAGCTACAGTCTATTTGAACATTTTAGAGTTTCAATTTATACCATTATGAAAACAGTGACATGACAATGACATCTTCCAAGTTGATAATACTTTTATTCATATAAACCATGAAGTAAAATACAGATTTGAGTAATATAAAATTTCATCATGTAATTTTTTCAGGGGACTTTACATGTTAAATTGAGTTTCTGTTGGTCATTTGTGAAAGTAAAAGCAACATTTTTTCTATTAATATCTTTCAGAAAATAATATTAATAAGAAATCAGATATTTTGACCAAGTTGATGAAGCAATAAATTAATCATACTTTTTTAAGCAATTTTTTAAAACTTGCCTGCCAATAAAACTATACTGATTTTTGATTTTTTAAAAATCATTCTAATAACAACTCAACAATGGTAGAAACTTACTAAATAGTTCTTGAAGGTACTTTTGCTCTAAAAAATAACAATATTTTGTACAATAGTCTTTTTTAATTATTTGTTTAGTTTTTAAAATGGTTTAATTGAAACATTCTTAAAAGCAAATAATTTTAAAGCCAAACATATCATCATAATATTTTAAAACTTCAGAATTGACATCTTTAGGATTGCAAATCTGTTTTAACTTTATCAAATATAGATGATCGATACATGGTATACATTATTAAAAGGGTACTCATGTTATAGCTAAAGACACCGTTCTATGGTGCGGTTTTCATGCTAAAACACATAAAAATGCTGTTTCCGCAGTGACACATTCGAACCCGCATTTTCTATAATACAACTTTTTTGTTGTGCTACAGAATGCAGGCCACTATGTCACATTGCAGTACAGCATGTATGCCACTAAGCAGCAATTACATTTTCCGAATTCACACAGTTTATAAAATAATTACGTCTTGATGAGAGAGTTTGTATTTGAATTGTATTGAAATGTTGTTTTCATTGGATTTTTTTATTATTTTAAACTATTGAAATGTTCAGATTTTTTAAAACAATAATTATAAGACTTTTTACAACGTACTGTATTAAACTTTTATTTGGGTAAATGTTAAATATCTATGTTTTTATTGAGTTGCAATTAGGTAACGTGTCAAGTAACATACTGTTAGTAACATACTGTTAGTAACATTCCATGAAACAAAGAAGATTCTACCATCTGTATATTTTTGAAGAAAAAAAAGAGCCGTACGAAAAAAATATCCAGTAAGAAAAGTCCAAATATACAAGTTTTTTTGTAAATTTAATAAAAAGCAAATATTATAAACATGTTTAATAAGTAAAGAAGACATTTGTATGTGTTTGTTGTTGTTTAAAAAAGTTTGAGTTTCTTTCTTCTGTCCGAGTACGCTTACGATTTTGAATTTTTTTATTTTAGCATTACAAACAAACAGAACACTAACCTTAAAACTAACCCTATCCCTAAAACTAACCCTAAACTAACCCTAAAACTAACCCTAAATCTAACCCTAAATCTAACTGTAACAACTTTTACTTTTATTACGATTATTATTTTTTATTTAAACAACAACAAAAAAAGTCATAACACAAGTAAAAAAATATCCGATAGAAATTTGATAAAAAAAAAAGCCGTAACCCAAGTAAAAAAAATATCTGATAGAAAATGTATATAAAAAAGCCGTAACACAATTAAAAAAATATACGATAGAAAAACATGAATCAAATTTTAATTTGTTGATTTTATTTTACATTTATTATTATCACTTAAATTGTATACATTAATAAAAAATAATATTTATAAAAGACGATTTTGTTTAGTTTTTATTTTCGCATTACAAAAAAGCACATAAAAATTATTAAAATCAATGGCCCATGAATGTTCATATTTTATAGTTTTAGCATGAAAATGGCACCATCCAACGGGATCTTTATCTATAATACAAGCACCATTAAAAGATATCGTATATTTACATTATTATTAAACAAAATATTAAAATTCTATCTGTTTCTGTTTACACCCACGCACTTACACACCTACACCCCCCCATATATATTGTACCTATATTGATATAGGCACATATAATTTTTATCTAAAATTATTATTAAAGTAATCTTTCATAAAAGAAAAACATAAAATTAAATGTTGGAGAGTTTATTGCAGCTTGTTTTCGAAAAAGATAAGAATTAAATAGTTTTTTTTTAGTATTCGTAAAAATATAATTTAAAGGGTTAAAACATACAAATCTCTTTTCATTCAAGTTTAATTAAAGAAAAAATAATGTTAAAACTAATATATGACCGTATATATGTGCGATTGTCAACAATAGAATAAATGTTATTATAAAGTTAAAGAAGATTATTATTAAAAAACACGGCAATGGTTATTAATTAAAATATAAAACAACATCTCTGCATGGCTATTACTAATTAAGCAATCTTCCAAAATACGTTTATCAAAGGATTAATTGATAAGGAATTTGACAACAGATCTTTGCCGGAGATATCAGAAAGACAACATGTTGCAGATATAAATAGACTCTTTTATCGGACAGTAATCAGTTCACAAAGTTATTGAGAGAGTGCAGTTCGGAAATTAATTGAGTCAGTTAAGAAACAAAATGCAGTGCTGAGAATATTTTGGAACGCACGTTCACCTCCAGCCCAGATGTCTGAGAAAACAGGAGATCTGCCCGTGAAATAATGTCAGCTTAACATCTTAGAAAATCTCCATCAGTATCTATTTGTCTCCGATAGTCATAATCGTGAAAATCAGGAAACTAAGCAAAGAAACGTCCCAGCTGGCTGGAAGCATTCATACTGGAACCATTCATACTGGAAGAAACAACAAACAAGAAGAAAACAAAGTGTTAAATCTACGTTCAAAATCCTAGGTAAAACATTTGCTTATTTTCGTTTATACTGTAATAGCCATTGCATTTCATTAATTCGTGCGAATCCTCCAAGAGTCTAATTATATGAACTCGATATCATACATAAATGAACTATTGATATGTGTGTGATTAAATTTCAAATGCTATGTAGTCCTTTATTATCATTATTATGTGTGTGCATGAGATAATATGTGCGTGGTCATTATATCAATATTTATTAGTTAAAGTAGAATGTTTTGTTATTAAGTCTATAGGAATGTTTAAACTATTTAGAAATGTTAATTTAAAATATGCGTGTGTCTTATTAGAATTATAAAATGTTTAAATTTAGTAAATAAATGTTAGTTAATAAATTATCTTTAAAATTAAACTATATTTGTCGGTCAATTCTTTTTAACAAATTCTTTTATTAATTCTTTTAATCACTAATTAAGTATAATCTATTAGTGATTACAAACAGCTGAGCTAGTCATGGATTTAGGCATTGGGTTAGTGGCCATTGCTCAAAGTGCGTTATTTATTCATCCTTGAATAGATAGCTGGCGCCCGTGCTTATACACAAACAAAAAAAGGTGCTTTGAACTTGGTGTTGAACTCAACAGCCGAGAAGAAGTTATGTCCTGGAAATGTAACGCTAGTTATATATTTTATAGCTATCGTTTGGGCATACATACTCTCCGAGAATGTTCTTCTCTGCCTAAGAGACCGGTGTTTCGAATACACATATTCGAACCCGGTTCAATATATATGTGAACATTAAAAGCCTAAAGCTAAACTAGTCAATAAAATTATAAAACATCACCCCAAATTTACAAACAAACGAGACTAGCCAAAGAAAATAAACTCTAAAATACAACCAATGGTATCACTGCTTTTAATCCTTTACACTTGTGAATTCTGCTTGTAGCAGTGAAACCATTGGTTGTGTTTTAGAGTTTATTTTCTTTGACTAGTCTGCATTAATTGTGAATTTTGGGATAAGTTTGATTATATACCCATGTGGATATGTGGATCTGCATGTACTAAATTATATATATATATATATATATATTAACATTATTTATTATTATCAGCAGAAATCATTTGCATAAGAGTATATTCATCTATAAAAAAAAAAAGACAAAATATTACTATTATTAATATAGCTTCTATTACTGCAACTGCTGCTGCTACTACTACTACTACTACCAACACCACCACTACCATTACTACTACTACTACTACTACTACTATTACTATTACTATTACTACTACTACTACTACTGTTGCTTTTGTTGTTACTGAAATAGTAATTAGTATGACTATTACTAGTTTTAAAATAAATTTTATTTGTGATATCAATGACTACATTTGTGATGATGATTAGATTACTCAGTAATTATATTGGTGACAAATGAATTATGATATATTTGTAGGTATTAGAAGTAATTTACAATTAAAATAATATATTCACAATTAACAAAAAATATTTTAAATTGCTATGGATAGAAATCAGTGATTACATTGCTTGTGAAAGTGACATTTAGCTCAATGTCACTGCAAAAATATCAGTGGGTGAGGTTATTATAAAAGAAAGATGTCCAATTGAAACAGAAATAACATCTCAGAAACCATAAAGTGAAAAATCAAAATGTAATAATTTTAATTATTGGAAATAGACCTCTGCTTATGTTATTTACTAATATGGAAAGTGAGGGAGTTGGTGATTTGATCATTAGCTTATAGGAATGCAATGTGTTTATAGAGCTAGTCATAGAGTGAGAAAGTGATCTATAGTTTCTTTTTCTTTATGACATATGGAATAGATTCCATCTATGTTAGCATTTTCCTGTCTATTGGATAAATAGCTATTTATAGGAAAGACTCCTAGATTGATTTTAATTAGAAAGTCCAGAGGTTTTGGCCCAAGATACCAACATTAAATTTTTTTAATTATACGGTTATTGGAAAAAATAAGTAATGATTGAGAACTATTAACAAGTCCACATTTATTTTTCTATATCATATACTTGTCAATATATAATTTTACCAACATTAACAAATTATTGCATAGGTGAATATTTTGTTATGCAATTGATTAGTTTCTTTATGAAAAAGTTGTTTACAGGTATTGGAATTCCTGTTATTGTTGAATATAGTTTTTTTATATATAGATATGTTTCTATAAGTCTATTGATTTCATTTACTGCCCTTTGTAGATAACATATCAATTTGCAATGTAATGAGAGACCATTATATTTAACATACTTCTGCATGGCTCTAATGCTAATTACAACTTTTTTTGTCCTAGATGAGCTTAATACAGTGTGAATTTATTGAAAGAGTTAATAAATTTAATAATTCGTGCATAAAAAGTAGTCTTGGGGAAATTATCATATTAGTAAAAGAATCTTTAGCATGAATAGTAGTGACACTTTGGATAAGAAATTGATATTTCCAATAGGGGTGAGAATATTATTTTGAATTTCAGCTCTCATTGAATTTATTGACAGATGGATTGAAAAAGCTAAGTATTTCAGTGGTGGTGCAGTAAATGAAGAGGTATAGTAATATTAGTGAGTATATTCTAAGAAGAGAACTTATTGTTAAATTTGAGATGATTGTTCAAATATGTTTACAAGTTTGGCAGATGTTTTTTGGATGGTAGGATAATGAGCAAATCATCTATATAAGCTTTAGAAAATTATATATTGTTTAAGCTTGCACATTATAAATTTTTCTGTAAATAATTTACAATCTTTTAATTACCATTGTCCAGTATTTTCAAATCTTCCCAGATACCTGTTATTAATAACATTTTTTAAAAATTATTATTTAAAAAATAACACTTCCTAATATTTTGCTGGAATAGTTTTACTGCAACATTAAAAGACGTTATAAAATAATTATTTTTTAAATAAATTTTATTGCGAAATAATAATGTAATTATGCATTGATGTTTTAATTTTTTATTTCAGTGGAAATTATTCATTAACCGTTAATTTTTTCACATGGCGTCGTATTTTTTATTTAAATATTACAGGTTTTTTAAAAAACGATTTTGAATTTTCTTTTTTTTTTTTAAAAAAAAATCAAACTTCAACTTTACCTTTTCTAATCTTACCAAGGTGAAACCTTTAAATTCAGACATTGATTCCCGATATGTTAATTTTAATCAATACTCCAATAATTTTTAATTTTTCTTAATCAACACTAACTTAAACGTTAGCAAGATTTTAAAGATTCAAAGAAAACGTTATAAGATCGGCATAACCCTTTATATTTATAGCAAAAACAAAATGTCCTTTTTTTTTCCTTTTTAAAAATTAAAAAAACATTTTAGAATCTTCAAATTTTTTTATCAAAGTATTCATGATAATCAAACACATACGTGCAGTTTGATGCGGTAGAATGGATGACTTTGGAGTTAAAGATTCATGAATTGCAGACGAATATTGTCTTTTTCGGTGATCGAATTTTTTTTTTTAAATTCCCAACAATAAATCATTTTATTATTTATTGAAATAGAAAATATTTATGCTGGAGTTTTCTTGTTTTATCACTTCAAAAATTATTTATAAGTATAGATCAAATTTTATCTTATATCAGAAATATACTTAAATATCACATGATCACTATTCTTTATGCTTACAGCTGTTTACACAGAGATTAAACTCTCCATACAGTAGCGCCACTAAGTCCAAGCCAGAGTAATCAATGGATGAAAAAAGTTTTATAGTTAACTAATAAGGTGAAAGGTGATTGCTGGAGGGTTGCATTAGATGCTAAGATCTAGGTGCAGTGCTCTCAGGTCCAAGACTCCTCACTGATGAAAGCCACAAGCTAGAAACTAGTCTGGGGATATTGGATGAGTAGGTACTAGACAGGAGATTTTATGCAAAAACCTTAAATCCACTAATTACTCTGGCTTGCACTGAGTGGTGCTACTGTATGGAGAGTTTAGTATCTGTGAGAAATATATTTGTGTTGTATATTTGATTTTTTATGGATATTTGTGCCCCCTCCATTCTTTCTGAGAAAGCTTATAAACTACTGACTCCTAGAATTATGATTAAATTAATATTATCTGTATCAACAAAACATACATAATGATATTATTATTTTAAGGCAGTACAAACAGTATTCAAATTTAAATGCAATTCTGTCTATTAATATCTTTTCTGATAAAATTACCTAAATGTAAGTAAAACCATGACATTGGCACCTGTAGAAGTATAGCTCCTTCATGAACAATGTAAAACACATCATATTATTGTAATTACACTTTTTATTTTTATAGTAAATGCACATAATTTCCTATGATCAATTTATATTAATTTGATTCTATACTCTCTACTTAAAAATATCTAGCTAATCACTTATAAACTCATTATTAAATGACTAATTGGATTTTGGAATTATGGACTCTCTACCTAAAAAAAATTCTAAACCTTTTTGCGATATGAAAAAAAATTGGGTTCAAATTCCAGATTATAAGCTTTGTAAATAGTTGTGTTATTCACCATACAGTGAGACTCCAACAAAAACAATATGCAATAAATTTAAATAATAGCCAATTATGTAATGAAATCAAATAATATAATCATTATAAAATATTGAAATAAATTGAGATACTGCCAAATCTCTTTGCACTCATTATAATACTTAACTGACAGCCAATCAGATGTTATGATAGCTGTCTGAATGACAACTAAACCTTAAACATGACAAAGATTTTACGAGAAAAGGGTGGCCACTCTTCTCTCTACTTTTTTTTTCTATATATCTAAGCCAGTTATGCTTTAAACATACAACAAAGATTTTACAAGAAAAGGGCAGCCACCCTTCTCTCTACTTTTCTCATAAAATATTTGTCATGTGTTTAAGATTTGGTTGTCATTCAGACAGCTATCATAACATCTGATTGGCTGTCAGTTAAGTATTATAATGAGCACAAAGAGATTTGGCATTATCTCAATTTATTTCAGTTTCAACTATCTGCATTTCACAAATTAAAATATTATTTACTATAAAATATAATTATGTCATTGTCTTGCATGGTTTGGTGCAGTGGTAGAGTGTCAGATCCAGAAACACATGATCTATGGATCATGGTCCAGTTCTGTTACTTCTGATGCTTAAACTACATTAATAAAACATTCAATTACTTTTACTTTATAAATGTTATTTCTTATTTATTAATAAACCATAATATGTATCCAGACTATATCTATGTCATAATTACTTGGTTGCTTTAACAAATTTCAATCATGCATGATATTACTGTGGAGCCATGGACCATACAATATCGAACTATGCAAATGTAAATATGGTACTAAAGCATTTGCCTCTCTCACTAAATATCACATTTAAAACATGAATTTATGTATTGTAATCACATTTTGTTCACAATTTAAATACTATACCTATTCAGTTTTATACGGCAGTCAAAAGTTCATTTTTTCAGAATATTTTTTCCTTGAAAAAGTTTTATTCCAATACCATATTCTTTTAGAATTCAGAAATGTATCAGGCCTATGGAAAGATCATCATTTTTGTAATATTTTTTTGCTTTAACAAATTACTTCCTTTGAGATAATATGCTTCATAAAAAATGATTATGATTTATTAATGGCAGAACAAATAATTTCTTTTTTTTGAAAAATATGCCGTCTAACAAAGATATGTTTGTCTTGAATATCACATGATAGCATTACTGACATTTAGGGATTTTATATATAAGATGATATTTTATAAATATTAATAATGATCACTTATAACTTTCTTTCTTTTCATGGATACACAAACCCCATATGTCAATATATATATATATGTGTGTGTGTGTGTCAATAGATGTCAGTTTATATCAGAATAAGCTCTAACGATAAATGATTCACTTATGCTTTTAAAACATTTATTAACAGGTGAGTTCATGTAAATTTAATATATCAATCCAATAACACATGTGTGAAGATTCATTTCTTTTCACAAGATTTACACATATAAAAAAATCAGTAAATTATTTATTTACATATGTTCAGACTAATATAATTAAAAGTCATACATGTTTAAAAATAAGAAATTATCTCTTCCTGTGATATATAAACTACATTTATATAAGTATTTTTTCAATTAAAATATCAGGCTCATAATAAGATCAAGTCCTGATTTAAGAATGGTCAACAGGTGTTAGTTTATATAAGGACTAAGTTCTAAGCATAAGTATTTCACTTCAGATTAATTTCTGATTGTAATCTTTATTAATGAGGTTGAACTTAGTGCATATGAAAATTTTGGCTTTAATAGCATTTCCATCTAGTATTTTTATTACTTGATCTTACATCATATGGCTCTGGAATAAAGTAAAAATAATTTCTCTTATCAATATGCTTTGAAAACACTGATGGTTAAGTGCATATAAATTTTATGTATCAATATAAATTTAATGTATCAATGCATAGCACAAATGTGAAGATTCATTTCCTTCCACAAAATTTATATATATGTGTGTGTGTTAAGGAATCTTCTGAGAAATAAGTTTAGTGAATCAAAATAAAATTTTGATGAAAAATATTGTAATTTTAAAAGTTTAAAAATCAACAATAATCATTAACTGGTAGTTAAAGCATTAAAAAAAATTTTAGTTTTAAAAAATGCTGCAATCAAGTGATATCATTTGATTATCACTAATGGCATATATAATTAATCTACTAAGTAATATTTAAGTGACATAGTAAAAAGTGACGTCTGATGTCGTAAAATTTAAAATCTGCATATGCGCGAAATTATGAAATGATTACTATATTTTACATAAAACATTATCATTTAGAAGTCATTCTTTTCACTCTGCTTTAAAATCATTTATGTTACTTGAATGGTAGTAGTATAAATCCACATCCAATTATATGCTATCGCCATCGCAGGATTAGCTTCTGATTGTAATCTTTATCAGTGAGATTGGACCTAGTGCACATTAACTTTCTGACTTTAATAACATTACCATCTAGTATTTTTATTATTTAATCTTATATCATATGGCTCTGGAATAGAGTGAAAAGAACTTCTATCAACATATATAAACAGTGGTCTGTGACGTTTGTTGGTTTTAAGATTATTAATTGTAATCTGGATGAATCACTGCATTATCATAAAACTTGAACAATTTGGCAACCTACATTTGATGATGACGAAATATTTTTGTATTGCTTGATCAAATCTTTTTTAGCAAGAGACACCCCAAGAATGATAAAGCTTGCTTTCAAGAGCATTATTAATCACTAAAAAAATAGGCATATAGCTCGGTAGTTCATAAAAAAGTTCAGAGCGCCAGAATCGATTCTGGGAACTCCCAATAGTATGAAAAGATAGGATTTTAATAGTATTTTTTTGTTCTGAATCCAGATATGTTTGGAAAATCTCTTTATCAGATAAAAATTTTTAAAAGGCATATAATTAAACCTTTAATAACTTATATATATATATATAAATTGTACTTAATAAAATCTGACCCCCTCTCCTCTTTCCCCTTCTCCCTCCCCCTCCCTCCCCCCAAAAAACACAACAAACGAATCTGTAATTTTAAAAAAAATATTTTTGTTTGACTTTCCATTGTACTGTGTCTCAAAATGTCTCTTTTAAGACAATAGCAATAATTAATCATAATACTGTCGTTCTGCCAGTCTTACTAATATTTTTCCAGGTGAGATATCTCTGATGAAAATACTAGTTGTGTTACGTCTTTTTTGGTTTAGTGCACTGCTGGATTGTTAAATTCAAGGGTTAAAGATGAGCTAAAATTTTTCTGATTAAAATTCAACTTATTATTTCAGGTTCTTAAACCGCACATGATCTCCGAAGTGTTTGGCCATTGATTGTTTTTACTGTTGTGAAAAGTCTAATTGCCGTTTTACACGTCACTACTTAATAAGATTTAAGATGATCACTCACTATTCCAGGATATTTGTCACACAGATTTTAAATTTTATTCCTCTTTTAAATCTCTTATCTCTTAACAATTCATTGATATAAGGACCAACAAAATATACTCTTTTATTATCATTAGTAATGCAGTTTTCATTTCATTAATTGCTTTATCAAAGTTTTATAAGTTCTTTTAAAGCAGAAAGATACATATTCTCAAATTTAACAAGTGGACTGGTTACATTTTCTATGCCTGGAACTAAGAGGTCCATATTATCTCATCCTTCTAAATGTAGTATTTTTTTGGAATCTACTACCCCAATCTCATACAAAAATATCAGTGCTAATAATAACTAGCTGTAACTATAGAAAAACGGTCATGATTTTAGAAATTTATAAATATTCATTTTATTTCAGATATCAACCATTTTTAAATGTCAAATCATATTACCATTTGACCTCTTAATGTTTGAAGAAAATGTAATAGGTGCAGAAATATGTTTTTCCCATTTGAAAAATAATATTGTCAAATAATTTTTGAGAAATCAATGAACAAGAAATACTTGTGATGATGGCAATAAGTCCCGATTTGGAAATGTTATTTGAAAATGAAATATCTGTTAGAATTTTACCTCTTGTCTTAGGTCACCGAATTTGTATTTTTTATCATTTTCTTGATATATACAATTTGATATAGAAAATATTTATGTAATAAATTTTATTTATTTTGAAAAATGCCATTCTGGATCGACATTCATTTGCTGAAAATGCAGATAGATATAGTTCATATATTTGAGTGTGTATTGGTACAATTTTTATTACCTCAAGGATGTATTTTTATGTGATTAAAACAGGCAAAACTCACTATACATATTGCCACCCACAGCAAGCTAAAGTAATCAGTGGATGCCAGAAGGCTTGTGCATAAAATCCTCATTTAGTGCCTACTCTTCCAATATCCCCAGACTAGTTTCTGGCTTGTGGCCTTCATCAGTGAAGAGCCTTGGATCTGAGAGCACTGCAACTAGATCTTAGGATCTAATGCAACCTTCCAGCATCCACCTTTTATCTCCACTTAACTACAAAACTATGAGTCTTAAACTGAAAACACCTTAATGTTTTCAATCTAAGCCCATTAGCTTATATAGTCATATGGGTCTGAGCTCAGTTCAGTGCCCATACATTTTGGTGTCTTTGGTTCTTTACTAACCATAGCCACCAATATTCTATTAGGCAGGATTAGTTTTAAGCCAATAAACATCACATGACCACCACTTCTTATGCTTGTGTATAACTGTTGTTAAAACAGGCAAAACTCACTATACGTATTGCCACACACAGCAAGCTAGAGTAATCAATGGATGCCAGAAGGCTTGTGCATAAAATCCACATCTAGGGTTGCATTAGATCCTAAGATCTAGGCACAGATCTAAGGCTCCTCACTGATGAAGGCCACAAGCCAGAAACTAGTCTGGGGATATTGGATGAGTAGGCACTAGATGGAGATTTTATGCACAGTCCTTCTGGAATCCATTGATTACTCTAGCTTGCTGTGTGTGGCAATACGTATAGTGAGTTTTGCCTGTTTTAACAACAGTTATACACAAGCATAAGAAGTGGTGGTCATGTGATGTTTATTGGCTTAAAGAATCCTTATTGTATTAAAGTCTGCAAGAAAGATTCAGTAGACAAATATGAGGTATCAATGTATTCTTTCTGTTTTCTTCAAATGTTATAATAGCCTTTGAATCTGTTTTGCTAGATGCCCAAGTATTATTATTATTGGTAAAAACACTTTTCCATTTTAATAGAAATGTTATTGGTTACAGATATTTTTTTTGTTTATCATTTGCATAGCCAAAAATACATTCTTAATTATATTATGTATACCTTTCTTAACAATTTTCCTTAAAAAAGCTACAATTTTTCTAGTCAGGAATTCAAATTTTGTATTAGAATATATTTTAGTTTCGATTGTCTTTTGGAAGATTTTAATTTAGGAATTATCATTAAACTTTATGGTTTAATATAATGTCAGATTGATGTATACAAATTAAAGACACTAGATCAAAACTCAACTCTATTATTTCCAGTGTTTGAATATCACATGACTTTCTAAGTGTCAAATTCTATTCCCTGCACAATTTAATTCATAGTAAACATGTGGATTCAAAATCTAAGAATTTTTCGGTTGAAACACATCCTTATAATTCTCCCACACAAATTTTATTTAATTGTTTAATATTCATCCTACATAATCTGGATTTGCATTTCGACAAATTATGTTAAAAATATTATGCTTAAAATAAAATTTACTTAAAATTGTCCTTTTATTTAAAATGTAATGAATACGAAAAAAAAAAGAGAGATTGTAGTTGAAATGTATTAGTAAAATATTTTCACTTTAAATGAACGATAAATGATAATCTTATTTAAACACCCAATTTTAATATTTTCACTGAAAAGCAATGTATATTATTATAGTTTTGTTAATAATTTTTAATACATTGCACAAGCTTAAGCCTGCATTTATATAGTTAATATAGCAATATGAGATGGTACTGAGAGTAGTGGGTCGTGCGAAAGTCTGAGTTCGAATCCCGCCTATATTACATATATAAATGCAGGTTTAAGCCTGTGCAATGTATTAATTTATATAAGTAGTGTATAAAAGGTCTACACATCCCTCACATATGTATGTATAAATGGATTATTCTCCTGTACATGAGAGGTCAGAATGACTAATATGTCGACATGGGTAGGATGACAACCTTGACACTAACAAGGGCTTTGAACGTTCCATCATCAGATTTTCAATGAAATGGAAGGCTGAAGAGTTGTGAGTTGGAATAGTTTGAAGCCTGTCCATTAAAGTATGAAGATTGGCTATCTTAATATAAAGCTGAGCACTGATTATATATATGTGTGAGGATAGTAATCTAGACCAACCGATGATTGCTGGTTTAGCATGAAATATGTATATTGGTGATTATTTATCCTTTCAACATGTGTGTGATCAGGTGGGTCAGCAATATGAGATGGCACTGAGAGTAATGGGTCATGTGAAAATCTGAGTTCGAATCCCATTAATAATTTTTTTAAAATAATTCAGAAATTTGGAAAATAATTGCCAGAAATAGAGAAGAACTGGGGGTGGTTGTGAATAGAAGATTACAAAAATATCATAGAAAGACAGAATTACACTGTGTTTTTCTGAAGGTTTGTGATGATGGTGTTCTAGCTGTATTTTTATATTGGACTATTTCCATCATCTAATATGTGTGTTGAATGTCTTTAAAAAAGTTTAATTTTAGTTAAATATTCCAAATGCATTCAACTGTTAATAATATTACAGCAAACAGGTTAGTATATGCACCAACTGTTAGTAATATCACAGCAAACAAATGTTAATAATATCACAGCAAACAGGTTAGTATGTGCACTAACTGTTAGTAATATCACAGCAAACAGGTTAGTATATGCACAACGTTTCGAGAGGTATTTCTCTCCCCTCTTCTTCAGGTGTTGCTGGCCTGACCAGTGACAGTACTAGCATGGGATTCGAACCTGGGTCCTTAGATTTTTGATTATTGAAATATAAGGTAACGCTCTAACCTTAAATTTCAATAACCAAACATTTAAGGACCCAGGTTCGAATCCACCTGAAGAAGAGGGGAGAAAAATATCTCTCAAAACGTTGTGCACATACTAACCTGTTTGCTGTGATATTACTAACAGTTGGTGCATATACTAACCTGTTTGCTGTGATATTACTAACAGTTGAATGCATTTGGAATATTTAACTAAAATTAAACTTTTCTAACGACATTCAACACACATATTAGATGATGGAAATAGTCCAATATAAAAATACAAACAGAATTACACATTTAAGAAACAAATGATACTTAATAAATAATAGTAGAAGAGATATACAGAAAATCATTTATCTAGTATGATCGTGTATAAATAATAGACAATAGATACTAAGAAAAGAAGATAGAAATAGATAATAACAGATAAATAAAATTAAAAAAAAAAGAAAACTTTAGGACAAGAATGAATGTAAAAGAATAAAAACGTCAAGCACATAAAAATCTAATGGCGTGGAAACAGTAGCAAACTTGCTATATAGCAATGCTATTCTTTTAACAGTTTGTGTAAGCATCAGAAATCGTGATCATGTGATATTTTAGTGGAAATCAGTAGATTGATAGAGTAGAATGAAATTAAGTATTAGTCAAATCTAAACGTATGATTATTAATTTTAGTACGTTTGGAATAATTTCTGGGAGTGTAACTAGAATAAAAAATAAATTCTTTATGAAATATATTATTATTATTTTGCGCATTATATATATATCACATTTGCATAAATTTAATATTGCATTGTTATTGATATGATGCATTTTTGTAATCTAATTAAGCACTTAAAGTAACTTGGAGCTGTTTTTATAAATTATTTGTTCATCAATCTTTATTAAGTGAAGTTCTCATAAATAACTCTCTCTTCGGCCTATGGTGCATCAAGAAATATCTACCAGAAACTACTCTAAAATATCCCAACTGGAATCTTAGTGGAATATTTTTTACACAATAAAGAGATAAAAAAGAGAAATCTCCAAATAGAAAGCAAATGGAAGAATATATCCGGATCCAAATTTATATGTTGCTACATATATGTATGGTTATAAAACTGTATTTAGTTGTTTATTACAGCTTTGTTGCTATACATACATGTAGAAACACATGAATCTTCTTCCGGTCTAATGATTATTCTTCATTTAATATTCATCTACTAAGGATAATTCTTCTAGTTTACGAAAATCAACTAAAGACAACTTTCTAATTGCATTAAGTTTTGCAGAAGTTAACTTCTATGCCATAATGTTATCTCTTTTGTGAATGGTTATAACACTGAAAATATTAGGTTAACATTTTTCTTTTAAATAAGTGATTAAAATATTTTGATATAAATGTATGGTAAGATAAATCTAAAAAAAATCTAAAACTAATCTTGTAGAAATAGATAGTTAACATGCTTATTTTTGAAAAAAAAAAAAAAAAAAAATACAAAACCGAGAATGAGATGTTATATATTTATGTATTTTTTAAAAAAGTCCATTATTGTTATTGCTACCATTATTGATTGCGGAAATATCAGAAACACTGCAAAAACATACCATTTTTCTAAACTTATAGTATGAAGAACCTTAATGATTTGAATGCCCTCTGCAGTTTAGCTTAGTGTTAGCGAACTAGAATCAAGAACTTAAGAATTCTAGATCGCAGCTCAACTTACCACTTCCGGTATTCTAACATCACATGACTTTCTGAGCAACTAACCATTAGCTTTCTTTTATATTTAGTGGTGAGAGTTAGGTAGATATTGGTTACCACAATGTGAATGACCATATTTTTTATATTAACGAAACAACAGAAAAATACCTCACAAATTGATTTTAATCTTCAATAACAAAATATTAAAACATGACTACATAAAAATATATAAAAATAATTCCTTAAAAAAAATTGAATATATAAAATTTTGTAAAATGGTGCAAAAAAAAAACTGATAACGATATAAGAAAGTATAAGTGTGAATTAGTAAGGAAAGCTATAGAAAAGAATAAAAGTCGCAATTCTGCAAAACATCTTGGTATATAATAATTTTTATTAGTCATTCATTAGACTAAAGATTATCCAGTAATATTTCTGTAGTGTGAGAATGGCGCAGAAAAAATTATACTACAGATACATCTTAGGATTGGTAGAAAATTTATTTCTGCAACAATAAAAAAATTATGAAACTATTGCTAAAAAGATAGATAGCATCATGAAATATGTAGAAGAGTTCTATCAAGAATTATAAAATAATAAAGAACAAGGAATAGTATATCCTACAGCTATTACATCTTCTGAATTACCAAGGATTTTAAATGAAGAAGTGAGAAATGAAATTAAATCTATGAAGAACGGAAAAGATCCAAGTAATGATAGAATTATAATCGATATCTTAAAAAAAGCAGCTAAAGACATAGTAAAGCATTTGGCAAAGTTATATACTAAATCTCTAACTGATAAAAAATGTCCAGATGATTGGAAGACTGTAGTATTAATATTAATATTTAAAAAATGTGATAAAGAAAATATTAGAAATTATAAATCTATCAATCTTTTATCAGTTCTATACAAATGTTTACCAAGATAATTACAATTCGTCTAAAGTGAACTTTGGATTTTAACCTATCAAAAGAACAAGCTGGATTTAAAATTGATTTTAGTACAGTGGATTATATCTAAACATTGAGAGAAGTTATAGAAAGGTCCAATGAATATAAGTTGCCATTATGCTTTGGATTTTAGATTATAAAAAGGCATTTAATTCTATAAGCATTTTTCACTGATTAAGGCAATGGATCATCAAAATATAGATCCATAATATTGTCATATTCTGAAGAATATGCCTAAAAATGCAACAGCAACAATTAGATTACACAATGATGTTTAAAAGATTAACATTGAGAAGGGTGTATAACAGGATGACTCATTATCTGCAAAACTTTTTACAGCCGCTTTGCAAGAAATATTGTTTGGATTAAAATAGAAAATTAAGAGAGTAAAAGTAAATAGAGATTTAAGTTGTCTAGATTTTGGAGATGATGAAATTGTTTTTGAAAATGTTGCAAGAGTTATCAGATAAATGTAAAAAAGTAGGATTAAAGGTAAATGTTAAAAAGACTAAAGTAAAGTTCCATGGATTTTTTCAAATGAAGAAAATATAAATTAATATTGATGAGTTAGAAAAAGTTAACAATTACAAATATTTTGGTCAGATTATCACCATAGATGGAACATAATAAATCAAATTAATCATAGAACAAAACTAGGTTTGGTAGAAATAACTTAATATTAAAAGAAAATATGTCTATGTGTATGAAAAGGAAAATTTTTAATAAATGTGTTTTACTACTTCTTATTTATGAATCTGAGACCTGGACACTTAACAGAAGATCAATAGAGAGACTTCAGACCACTTAACAAAGTATGGGGAGATACATATTAGGAGAAAAAGAAGAGATCAAAAATGTAATATCTGGGTGAGAGAACAAACAGATGTTACTGATATTATTGAAAGGATCGAGAGACTAAAGTGAAGTTGGGATGGACATATTTCTAGAAGAGATAATAATAAATGGATAACTAATATCTTAAACTGGATTCCAAAAGATTGTAAAAGGCTTAGAAAGAGACCACATGTGAGATGCATAAATGAAATAAGATTGAAGATGGATTGAACTTGGAGAGAACTTTATCATGCAATGGACTGATAGTGGTTGAAAATGATGATGATGACATTCCATGCTTCTTTCTGAGATAGTGTGTCTTAATGAAGTATTTACGATTATCAATTCTTATACAACACGCACAAAAAAAAAAACTTATTACATTTATAAAACAAAAAAAAAAAAATTTCTATTATTAATATATAGTGGGCACACTTAAAAAAATAATACCTATAGCCATGACTTTAATGCTCATCTATTAAAGATAGAATACAAAATAACTTCTTGGTAAAACTTTTTTGGGCAACGGACTGCCACTGTTTTGCTCATGTGATTAAAACTCTGAATAAATGTCTTAATAATGCATATTTTAAATATTCATCTAATAATTATGAAGCTCTTTAAATTTTCTACAAAATATTGCTACTCTGATTTAAAAAAAAAAAAAGGGGGGAATAATTTAAAGTATCATACACTAATTTAAAACTATCCTGCGATTTAGAAAATTTTTGTTTTTGAATTGTTTGAGCAATTATTATTTTTGTACTTTTTCAAGCAACTTAAAGCATTTAAACTAGTATTAAGTGATACGTATTATAATCATTTAAGATATACTTATTTATTTAGCCTTTGGATTTTTTTTGACAGCTTAATTATTAACAAAATATCACAAAGAAACTTGTTTCAATCAGGTAATGGATTCAATAGTAGCTTTATGAAGTCCTATAACTCTGCCACTATAGTCATAGATTTGACAGACATTAACTATATGGTTTACGACTTGTGATTAGTGGTTGTTAATTTCCATTTATAAATTAGATAAGCTCAATGGCATCGGTTATCATGAATCTATTGACGAGATCTCATTTGTGTTTAGATATATCAAACTCTGTTGGCTTTACTATTTGATGTGGAAAAAGATATTTATTTGGATTATCATAAGAATTCCCCATTTTTTGTACCATAATTTTTTAATTATAGATTCTTGGTTGAACATTCAAGAAAGGGAACTTAAGATGAGTCTTCATTGGTGGAATGGAATATATTTTGAGGTATTAATAAATCCAATCAGCTTAATAACTTCTTATACCTTTCCAGAGATACATCCTTTCTTATGATATCTGATGAAAAAATACGTAAAACAATCATAACCTGCTGAAGAGAAATAGATTTGAATGTGCCAATAATATTTCTCATGATAATATTTAATTGAATATCCATATATCTAGTCTGAGACTTTTTTCCAACCAGGAAATCAATTTTTACCACCTGAATATTCTAGGATTAAGGGAACTGTGCATAAAATATATTCATTATTTAACCTTGTCAGCCAATTATCCAAAAAGGTTATTTCTAGAAATTAATTTGAATCTAATCTTAGATAAATGAAGAAAATAAGTTGACTACTATCCAAGATTAATCCTAAATAGCACGGGATAAAACAAGGTTTCAGACTTATTGCAAAAGGTTATATTTAGATTATGAGATATTTTCCTGTTTCTGAGATTAAAAATCGAGCATAGAGTCTTTGTGACTGACTGACAGCAATTTTTGATTTGTGTTGAATTGATATACCCTATTTAAAAGTCTGTCAAAACATTTTAAAAATTTATTTATATGAAACGAAAAATTAACTGTACAATCAAAGACTTTTAAAAATCATCACTTATTTTAATGTGATCTTAAAATAAATTTTATTTATAGTATCAGTCCTTAAAAAAGACTTTCAATTTTTTTATATTCTTGTTGAGAGACTTTTTTCTTTCAGGAAAGGATCTCTTCTGAGAATTTAAAGCAAAATCATCAGCATTGATAGATTTTCTACAAGTTTCAAAAGAAGATTGCTAAATATGCTAAATAAAATAATCAAGTGAATTAAACCCTGAGTTAGATCATATGCTAGAATTAACATGTAGTTATAAATATTAGATATTATTTAAAATATAAAATTACATTTTCTTTAAAAATTTTGGTTAATCAGCAATGTGCTTTATATAATGACATGATTGCAGTTGATATCCATCACTTCCACTGTTTGAATTTTTTATGAAGTCATCAGCAAAAAACTAGTTGATGATGATGATGATGATTATTATTATTATTGTTATTATTAGCCTATTTAGTTGTTAAATTTCTAATTGTTAAGTGTTAACTTATCTGAACACTCTTTGGTATTACAAGATTATAAGTATTCTCAGACTTGATGATGATTAGAAACTTTTAATCACATTATTATTTATACATTGTAAATTTCACATTCAATTTAGTACCATACATTTGGAAAAAGCGATTAATCACTTATTTATTAATAATAATAATCAAATGATTAATTTGCTTAGGAGTTCATAAATAGTAGATTCAACTAATCCAGCAGTAAATTAATAATTTGTTTAAAATTAAAAGTTATGATCTATTTCGGTTGCCTACATATTACAAAGTTGTATCTGACAAGGTCACTCGCCTAAAATGATTAGGTAATGTGGTCAAGCTTCGGTGGCCTTGCGGTTAGCATAGCCACCTTCCAAGCAGCTGGCCCGAGTTCGCTTCACGGTCAACGCTTTGACATATAAGAAAGAAAAAAAAATAGAAGCATGTATATATTTGTTTGCTGCTAAAAATCAATCTTATATAGAACAAATTTAAATAATAACTGCAGAACGAAGTTGTATTTATTGCCGATATAAACAACATGATGTTCAAATAAATATGGCTTTACTTAAAATTTCCAAGGCATTAAATAGACATTTTTAATAAAGTTGAAAAAAGCCTTAACTTACAGCATGAAATATTATGTAATAATTTAAGAGCAATGATCTTTCTCCCTCTCCACAGGATAAATTATATTGTTTAGTCTCTTAATTTTATGACCAAAATTGCTAAGCAAGCAAAAATAAATGCGCTTTTATCTATGGCAAAAAATATTATTTATAAATAAATGTTGACTATAAAAACTTCTTGAATAAAATTGTAATACACTGCAAATGAAAAAACTCAAGATTAAAGATTTTAATTTTTACACACTATTAAGTTTATAATATTTACCTATTTATATTGACTTTGGTCTTTCTCAAGATTATTAAAAATGTGTATTGAGTAACTCTGCTAAATTTATTTGATTGTTATTTATATTTGCAGCGCATGCAATTTTATTTTGGCAGTTATTAATGTGTAAATTTCCTTTTATATAAGATGTTTAGTGGCATCGAAAACTGAATTCACTTTTGTTTTCCAGTGATTATAGGATTAATACTGAGACAGTTAACATCTATTTATCATATGGTGAGTGAAAAAAATGACAGTTCATAATCTCTTCTGAATATATATATATTTAAATACATGTATATTGTCTATACTAAACCTAACGTAATTATAGGGACTTGAACTCAGACTTTCAAACTCCTCACAGCTATCCAATCCATCTTATACAACTGATACACATGACCACATACATGAATAGCTTTGAGAATTTTAACCTCGGATTTTCAATGATTGGAAGGCTGCAGAGTTGGACAGTGGAGAAGGATGAAGTTTGTCCATTAAAGTTTGAAGGCTTTTTAATATAAACTGAGCAATGATTGTATGTATGCGTGAGAGATGATGACTTGGATCAACAGATGAATGCTGTTTTAGCACGAAATGAATTGGAGATCATTTATCTTTTTCACAATATGTGATTATGTATCTCAGTGGTATAAAATAGATTGAATAGCTGAGGAGACTGTGAAAATCTTAGTTCAAGTCTCTATAATTAAATATATATCTCCTTAGCCTTTCTTAAACATTAAAAATTCAAGACAAAGGGATTTTTTTCGACCAATATCTTAAATGTTTCTTTCTAAACTTAAATAAAAGATGTTTGCTCATTTCTGTTTTCTTTCTGTGTGTGTTCATGTGTGTACATATACTGTTAGTTCAAAGATAGGTAAAAAACGTAAATACTATTATTAGATAATTATGATTTGAGTATAATGGCAGTTTTAAATTGCTTGTTTGTCTAATAATATCATATACATAATAGTTATTTAGAATAAGCGTAAATCCATAAAATCCTCTAATTATATATATATTGAAAAATCAAATTACATTTGCATAAACTTTAATATTCTTTATTATATCAGATTATTTTATTGCATTTTGGTAATAATTATTTCACAAAGTTTTATATATATCTAAAGATAAATTTTAAAGAGTATGAAATATATTACGTGGACACAATATAAAAGATTACTTTATCTATCAAGAATTCTTATTTCAAATCTTATGTTTTTATATCCAGTAAATACATTGAGAAAAAACGTCGAGCCAGAGAGCATATACATATGAGATAGATGAACAAGATAAAAAAAATTGTTGGAGTGATGCGGAAAAGAAAAGCTATAAACTGAAGAACCAGATTAAACTTGGAGAGATCTTCATCCTGGAATAAATCGATATTAATGGAAAATGTTCATGCTGATTTATTTTTGCATAAACACAATTACATATGTATGTGAAAATATATAGTATATGTAAATTTTATAAATTAAACAAAATTATTTTATGTATGTGTTATTATTTGTAAATATAAGCAGTTTTTAATTCTCGTATGTTTTTTTTTGCCTTAAATTGCTATCTGTATGGTTTTAGACTTTATCGTTTATATACGAGACCTGTCGACCTTGGAATATTGCAAAGTAATGGTTAACATTTTCCAAGTAAATTGGAAAACAATTACATGCACGCAATACAAAATAGTTTTCTAGGTGGAGGACGCTGGCTCACTAATTATTCAATTGATGAAGGAATAGAATTTCTTAATTATTTTATGACTCGAAATATTTTTTTTAATTACAACTGTACAAAATATAGGATTATCAATTATTTAAACAATTAAATAACGTATTTATGTTTATACGTGTGTGTAAAAAAATATATGTAAAAAAAAAGTTAAATATTTTATATTATTACGCAAATTTTGATAATGATAATTGATTACGTTTGAAAGCAATTTAAAAAGAAGTCTTGCGTTGTTAGCCGAGAGGTATCGCAGCCGCCATGCAAGCAATGTAGTTGGTTGCAGACGGTTGTGGGTTCGCGTCCCGGCCGATGCTATGACACATGGGAAAAAAAAAGTATAAATGAAATTACGTTTTATACTGCGATTATTTTTATATTAATTGGCGATTGTTGTAAATTAAAGTATCCATACTATTAAATATATGTGCATTTATATCTATTGCTATATACTTACTGATAAAATAGCTTTAAATAATCTATTATTAAAATTAATGTTTGATTAGTGTCTTAACTGTATTTTTTGAGTTTTATTTGAAGATTTAAAATAAAAATATCCATTTACTACAAATATTTGTTAGCTATTTGATTTTATAATTTATGAGCTGTATATTTATCAGTCAAGCTGAGGATGCTTGCAAATCAACATCTATGTGGAAAAAACTCCAAAGTTCTCTTCAGATTTAAGTGTTGGACTATGGGCATAACAAGGGGATGTGTTTTACCACTATTGTTCAAGGATTTAACTGTATACTCAAAACACCCACACTTATATATATATAATGAGAAAAAAAATGAAATGTTAACAGAAACTTCACTAGTACGTTGCATGATTATAAACAATATGCAATATAATATGCTGAAAAGATAATTAACTGTAGATTTTTTTTAAAAAAGATTTCTAGAAATAATAACAAATATATATATTTAGAAATAATTTGTTCTGGACTCAACCTACAGTAAAGTAACCACCCAAAGACTTATTTAAAGCTGAAAAATATAATATAAAATCAAAACTATAAGTATAAAAATGGAAATTTCAATGTTACTATAAACTTGAAACGTTAGTTTTAGTGAAAAATATAAGATAAAAAAATATACTCTTACTTGTTTCTAAAATAGTCTAAATCTTGATTTCTCCGTTTTGTATTTAAAATTTAGATAAATGATAGTTTTATTATTTAAAACAGGCAAAACTCTCCATACAGTAGTGCTACTCAGTGCAAGCCAGAGTAATCAATGGATTGAAAATATTTTTGTGTTTTCAATTTTAGACTCATAGTTTTGTAGTTAAGTAGAGATAAAAGGTGGCTGCTATAAGGTTGCATTAGACCTAAGATCTAGGTGCAGTGCTTTCAGATCCAAAGCTCCTCACTGATGAAAACCACAAGCTTGAAACTAGTCTGGAAATATTGTATAAGTAGGCACTAGATAGGGATTTTATGCACAAGCCTTCTGGCATCCATTGATTACTCCCACTTGCACTGAGTGGCACTACTGTATGGAGAATTTTGCCTGTTTTAACAACAGTTATGAGGAAGCATAAGAAATGGTAATCATGTGACGTTTAGTTTTATTATTTCTGGCTTAAAAATTATTTCATTCTTAAAGATCTGCATTAGTCAGCTATTCAATTCTGTTGATCTCTGGCTCATGTCTAAAATTATGTACTTATTTAAAAGATTAATTAAAAGACAGTAGATACTACATTTTCACTGCTAAAGCTGCAAATAAACAGATAAATGAATCAAAGTGGTGACCAAGCCTTACAAAACTTAACAAAGATAATTGATGTTTTGAGAAAAATGGAAATACCCTAAAACATCTTTAGCATGTGAATGTTACAGAAACCAATAAAATTGTAACACATTCATTATAGAAATTTAAATTTAGTGAGAAAAAGTGTTGGTTGTATCACTTGATCATTATAGAAGCATTTGTTGTAGCACAACACAATTTATATTACAAAATTGATCATTATATGATTTTTTAAACTTATCTTTAATTTGCATCAGATACTTGTGATCATTTCACATTTTTTTTAGAATCAGTAGATACTAAAAGTCTGTGCAAACCTACTTCTATGTACAGTTATTTTTTAGGTTGCTTATTTTTCTGACATTGTTTCAAACTATCAATACTTTCATTTAGTTCTAAAGCAGAAATATATATATATATCACTAAAAGTCAGTCAACACTTAGACAATCCCAATATCAATAACAATCTCAAATTGTTGTCAAGGCAACCTCTTTTATTGTTAAAAGGAGGTTGTCTTGACAATAGTTTGAAATTGTTGATTTTTATTGATATTGGGATTGTCTAAGAGTTGACTGTACTTACTTATCCAGTTGGCCTTGAGCATTATTACTCATATATATATATACCTTCTGTTTTGAATTTATATATTATCTCTTTGTGAAATAGATTATAAAATTCTTAATCATGAATTGTTTTTTTACTGATCCAGTTTTCCAACAATTTAATAAGATTATTTTTTGTTCTTCACTTTTAAAATATCAGTTTGTTTTATTTTTAACAGCCAATGGGCATAAAATACTTTCTTTGACAAAATATGCTGAATAAATTACCACAAAGTCTACTGTTTGTGTAAACATGGAATGTACAAACTGAAAAGAGAATTAACTTCTCTGCTAACACTTGATTCATATTTTCTGTAATAAATCAATAAATCTAAATTTGTTTCCTATCTTAAACCATGATAAAATAACAAACAGAAATGTACTTGTATTATCAAATAATCAAACATAATGTTCTTATTTATGGAAAAGGATTCATGTTTGTATTGATTACAAAAGATCAGAATGCATTGAAATTTATGATGAAAGTCTATATATAAAATTCTAACAAGATAAACAACAATAAGCTGTCACTGATGGTAATCAGATATTTTTAGCTTTGATTATTTGTGTTGCCTTTAGACAAAGAATTTAACGTACATGCAAATAATGTATCATAAATAAGATTCCAAAATAATTTCACTTTATTATGAATCAGTGATGTAGTTTTGTATTAGAAATCAACCGAACTATCATTAATGATTTTCTACTGTGGTTTGTTTTGCTCTCTTGTTTATTCTTAATAAAAATCAATGTAAAAAATGATTTTTTTTGTCCACATGTGTTATTGATAGCTAACTTAGGAATTATTTAATACTGATTAGTAAATGAGTATTACATTATTTTAAATTATAAGGTAGACTAAAAAAATAAGAGTTTTAATCAAATATTAGCTGCTCACTAGGCTTATCAATAGTAGTTACTTATCCAATGTTTCTCAACATATGTGAAAAATTTTGCATTAGATTATTAAAACATCATAATTTATTATATATATGTAACATCAATAAAGTAAGAAAATATAGAATGATACCACTCTCTCTAAAATATAGAGTGATATTTTATCTTTTCAAAGCTCATTGACATTAAATAACTCAATGGAAGTACAATTATTCTTGTTTCAATTATATCAATTAAGTAAAAATGTTGCACATGGGAATTAGAAATATGAAAAACTCCATGGGCGTGTATATACGTTTAATTAAAAATCAGATATATTAATTATTAAACAGGTTTAAAGTTTATATCTGGGCTAGAAACAATCTTTAATTTAATAAATGATTAATGATCATCATTATTATATTTATCTTGAGTGGATTTTGGCAAAGTTGTGGGTAGAGTAAGTTTGACACCTGTATATCAAAATGTAACAATTAAGTTATGATTACTTATTATTACTTTTATTAAACTGACTTTTCATTCGATATTTAGAAGTTGTTAAAACTGGATTTTAGCCTTGATCCTCTGAATATTTAAATAGTGATATCAGCAAGTTTATTCTAAACATAAAATAATAAAATTCATTCTCTGATTTAAAATTTCATCAATGAACTAAACTTAAATACCAACAGATCTAAAAGACAGAGTGGTATAACATTCTATCTTTTAATAGTTTGTTGATATTTTATAATTCAGGAGATACAATTATTATTATTTTTTTAAAATCAAAAACAAACTTTATTAAACCAATAAATAAATACATAATATTGTATAAAAAAAACAATATGCAAATTAAAGTTCTATAAGTAGAAATTCGTCTTCAAATGTCAATAAGATCCCATGTGCTATTAAATAAATCTTGTGATGATATTCTATTGTCTCTTGCTTTTATCATTCTGATTTTTCTAATTATTATCTTCAAAGGATCTGTACAATTAGAATTAAAGATAATATCACATCGAGTTAGCCAAAAAAGTGACACTTCTAATGTCAGCAAAAACTCCTGCTTTAATTGCTTGTATCAATATATGTATCAAAGAGCCTTTATGTTTATAAATAAAGCTAATAAAATATCTACAAACTTGCAAATAACTGCATTCACCAAAAATGTGTTCAATCGTGTCTTCATCTCTGCGACATAAACCACATAGACCATCAATTGAAGTAAATTCACGGTTTCTCATTAAAAAACTACAAGTGGATAGTGCATTTAAATTTATTTTTATCAGGAAATCAAAATATTTTGGCTCCAGATCCCACCATCTGAACTTTTTCAGCAGATTAAATGTTGTCAAGTTAAGACTTGAATTAATCGGCACTATTGCTTCATTAATGAGATAATAAGCCTCCCAGTATTGAACTTTTTGTGATTTAGATGGATTAGGAATTAGGTTCATTTTTTTAATTTCAAATAATAACTCAGCCAACCAGCAATTCATTGTTGGAGGTGGGGTATCAGTAGGATCAACATCAACTAAATAAAATTCTTGAGGGATAAAATGATTCAGTTTCAAAAATAAGTTGAAGGCCCGCTGGAGTCTAAACACTTTCAGTGAATGCAGCCCAAGACCACTTAGTCTTGTAGGTGTGTACATCTTTCTGAGGCTAATTGCTACAGTCTTTCCCCCCCATAGTAGCTTAGAACAAATTGAATTGATACTACAAATGAATTTAGCTGTAAATTTAATAAAAGGCATGAAATAAGTAATCCTTGGAAATAACAACATGTTCAAAAGAGCTGTCTTGGAATAAAGAGGCATATATACTTTCTGTAGAGAACCAACTATTCTGATAGTTACTAATATGATTGAATTTTGGACCTCTCTCCTCATTGCAAGCTGAGAGAGATTAAAAGCAAATCCAAAAAATTTCTGCGGTTTAGCTGTGAAGGGTGAGGGAATGTTTTTTTCCCGAGAATAGTCTCCATGCTGCTCACATGGCTCATTATTTAACTCCTGTTGAAGTAGAAAGTTAAAATCAGCTAATTTTGTTTGATAGTGAAATAAAATTTTAAACAACATAGGAATCCCTGAAAATATGTCATCCCCTATTTTAATAGCCATTGGAATCTTGGCTTTCATCTTGTAGCCAAGAGCCCACCTTATATACCCTCTTGAAAAAGTATGAGGTTTCTTAAGGTATAATTTTGATTTTTTAATAGCCAGATACTCATAAAGAATTTGTTATATATTGAAAAAAAGTTGTTTTAGAGAGATAACCTCATGTACTGCTGATTGATTCGGTGGTAATTTTTTCAGGCTTTCTTGAATTGCATCAATTTCATTGAGAAGAGCTATTGGTCCTCTATTTCTCTTAGTATAAAACTGTATTAATGTAGATAAAATGTTTATGTATTGAAAAAAAGTTGTTTTAGAGAGATAACCTTATGCACTGCTGATTGATTCGGTGGTAATTTTTTCAGGCTTTCTTGAATTGCATCAATTTCATTGAGAAGAGCTATTGGTCCTCTATTCCTCTTAGCATAAAACTGTATTAATGTAGATAAAATGTTTATGAATGCAAACCAACCCTCTGTTGGTCCAATAGAAAGAATATTAATTTTACGAAACAAAATATATGCTTCAGAAACAATTGTTTCCGGAGCAGCAGATTTCAGCAATAATCTAATCATAGTCTTGGCTTGTAGAGAGTGTTGAGAAGGAAGGTCAATGTTCAAAGATACTATAAGAGCATGATGATCAGAAAAGCAACCGGAGATAAAGATGGGTCAATGTAAAAATGCAGATCTGGCGAGTAAAATAGAAGATCAATTAAGGAGGAGTGCTGTTTAGTATAAAAGGAACATGCAGCAGGAGGAAAGAATCCCTGTGCACACATCAAACACATGTTTAATAAATGTAGATATTTGCGATTAAATTCATCATAACCAATATTAAAATCCCCAAGCAGGAATGTAGGAAAAAGATTTGAATTTAAAGCAATATTTATTAGTTGAATAACATTGTAAACCAGTGAAACCTCTTTTTTAAGGTATAGAAAGATAACATTAAAATTATAAGAATTTAAGTTGATGGTAACAAAAATCATATAATTATTCAAAAGACAAATCTTAAAACTAGTAATTGTAGAAGCACGAGGAATTAACATAGCAACACTACCAGAGGAATGGTTTGCAGTTGAAAAGTGAATGATCCAAACTTGTATAACTTTTCTAATAATACAGGGTCTGATTTGTAATGAAGCTTTGTTTCCACAAAGCATATCATATTTGGAGAGCAAATTCGTAACCAATGACCAATAGCATCAATCCTCTTTGCAGAGTTTCAGTCCACGAACATTAACACCAGCCAATTTAAAATACATAAATAAACATCAAGAAATAAGAAAAACAAAAATGTAATATGTAAAAAAAAAATAAAAAAATAGAAAGAAATTTTTTCCAGCATTAACTTTCTCCTAAGGATCAATTATTGTATCTGTACTAATCCTGTTAAACTCTTCCTGTGTAGGAATCTCAGATGCATCCAGAACCCTATCAGTATCAGTCAGATCATTGTCAAAAGCACATGACAGCATAACTGGCTAAGGTAAATCAACTTTAAAAGAATCCTGAGGGCAATCATTCCACATAGAATCTATGATCGATTCTTTACTGTTATGCTTGAGCTTCTTCCCTTTATTTCTTCTACAGCCCATCTCACTATCTGAGAAGCTTCTACTCACATCAGAAACACTCTTAAAAACTATTGATGAAGAAAGGAACTTTGACTTAATCCCAGTATTTGAGGCTTTCCTCTTAGTCTTTAGCCATTGTGTTGAAAGCTCTTCAGTCAACATAGATTCCAAACCTATCTCCAAAGATTGAGATTTGTTAAGCATCTTATCTTGTGAAGCAGTTCAACAAGTCAGAAGAATTTTTAGTGAATGCTTGTGCTGTATTAGAATCAAGAATTTCTATTGATGGAGGCTCCATAACATCTTGTGTATCAAACATCAGTAGGTCAGTTGTGTGAAAGCTTGTCTGAAGTTTATCATTGGAATATTCATCTTGATTAATAGAAATATTATTTGTTGTGCATTTATGAAATTTTGTTTTTTTAATATGACATCTATTACAAAAACGATTTGGACAATTACTCTCTATATGTGTCTGCATTTTACATAAGAAACATTGCGGTGATACACCCCTAAATGATATAATTATTGGTGCTGTTTCATTGCAATGGATAGTTGGTATAGAAGTGGGAACTATTCCTTTATAGAGTGACAATTTGAATGTTGCAGAGTTTGTAAGCACATGGTGATTAGTGTTATTCATTAAAATATAAGAAAAATCACTAACAGTACCAAAAGGCTTCAGTAAGTTTTATAAATGTTGTTTATCAAAGTTTATGTAACAATTTTTAATCTGTCCTTCCAGAATTCTAGGTCTGTTTAAATCCACTGTAACAACTATCTTGTCACCACAAAATTTCAATTCATTTTGTAAAAATTCTTTTTGCCATATACTATGACACTCAATCATAACATATCTATTATTTGGATGATTTAAAACCTTGTATATATGTTGCCAATAACCCTTTGATTCAATATGATAACAAAATTGTTGTATTGGAAAAGGAAAAAGATTTTTAAATTTATCTGTAACAGCTAATATGAGTTTTATCATTATAATAAAAAGCAAAAGATGTGAGTAGATGCTGTGGTATGGATTGATTAAAGTCACTAATGATCTCATTGAGTTGGATATCATCCATACCAACACATGTAAATAATTCTTCTGTCATCACAATATCATCTTTCACAATATCTTCATCACATGAATCATAACTGAGCAAGTCATATTTAACTGAATTTGTATTAATATATTGAGATTTATTATTTGAGCTCTTAGATTGAACTATATTAGCATATGAAGTATTTGCAATATTATATTTCTGTGTAAGATCCTTTATATTCTTTTGATTTTGTTTTGAAAACTTTGCTATATTTTTTTTACTATTTTCACTTTCAAGTAACTCAGGAAAATCTTCAAATGGAATCATATTTCCCTCATCACACTTTAAAAATTTACTTGTTGATGGCTTAGGATCAGAAATAATTTTTTTTCAATAGATTTATTATTAATACACAATTTTTTAAACTCTTCTGATGTTTCTTTTGTCTTTAAAAATTTTCCAACGTTATTAATGCTATTTATTTTTAAAACACTCTTTTCTGAGTTTACCACGATCTCTTTTAATATTTTTTTTAAAATCTGAATTTTGTACAGACTTAGAATTAATAATTCTTTCATTATTTTCATCATTAAAATTAATATTTTCATTTAAAGTAATAGATGTAGAGTTTCTTATCAAATTTCCTTCATTTACTAAGGTTTCTTTATGCCTTTCCAATTGTTTTTTTTTTTTTTATTAAGGTAAAAAAAACACAGGTGACTGATCACCCGCTACATGATATTACAGTGTTCAATGTTACAAGGTAAAAATGAAGTACATATGCTCGATAAATAACATATCCACAAAAGGGTTGTATAACCTTACTCAATGTGTATCTATATATGGACGAGCACAGATCTGCACTGCCCAAAAACAATCCATCAAGGGAGCACAGCAGCCCATCAGAGCGGGAAAGGTGCTGAAAACTTTGACCCTGTACCCTCCTGGCAGGTATTCCAGAAGCGGCAATAATCGTCAACAGCCCACACCCACAAACCAGACCCCCAACGACTGCCATCATCAACCCCTGTGAAAGAAATGAGGAGTGCAGACCTGTGCCCTCAAATATTACAACAAAGCTCTATCACTGTTACAAAAATATTTCTAGCTGGAGTGTATAGCATCCAGTTTGTCAAATGAATTTGTCTGTGGTTATGATCTTGATAAAATAATTGTTCACTTTTATTCCTTGAATTTCTCAATCATTATTAAAAGTTATTCATTAGGTGACTTCGTTAAAACAGTTGTTTCATCTTCCTCATCCGTTAATCCCATATATTATTATAAGCCTTCTGCATAACGTTATTTACCCCATACTTTGATTGTAATGCCTCTTCATACTTAAATTCTTGATTATTAACATTAAATAATTTGTTTGACTTACTTCTCTCATTAGTTTCAAATTTCGATTTTATATATTTGTTCTTATTAATCTGATTCGCTTTTAGATAATGTTTTCAATTTTAAACTTTTATTAATCGGTTTCGCTTTTTAGATAACGTTGTTGAAGCTTTCATCGACATTCGCTTTCTCTTTCCCTTGTGATATTTTGGGTGTCATATAGTCCAAATCACCTGAGGTACTCTCTTTGTTAACTGGATTCTCTTCTTCCATCAGTTGCTTATCCATATTGCTGTTTTCTTGACTCGCATTTCCCCCTCTATTCTGCACTTGATTTGATACGTTCTCTGCCATTTCTGTTTTCACAACGATGTCAGTTAAAACCTTGTTGCTGTTAGAAAACTAAAAGTTTTTTTCATTTTGATAATAACACTTAAAGGTAATGAGTTTACCCTCAGTTTAGCTTCAAAATATTACAGTGAAGCTTCGTTATCCTTTTTTAATTCCAATATAGGGGACCTGAAACTAACATTGTATTCCTAGAACCACTAGGTGGCGTGCTCAACCTTTCCAATTGTTTAACATTAAAAACGCTATTCTTTTTAGAATTATTATTTTTAGAATTTGATACGATCTGTTTTTCTAATTTATTACTTGGTGGATTATCTTCTAAATTTATGTTAGAATTAACAACAAGCTGTTGGTTATTTAAATTAATTTTTTCATGTAAAGAAGTGTCTAAATATTTTTTTTACCTCTTTTCCTTCTTATTTTCCTTGAATTTATAGAATTTTCATAGTCATCCATGTTAATTTTTGAGTTTGATCTAGTAGATTTAGAAAACGTTTTAAACTCTGCTTCTGAATCTCCTACAGGATCCATATTTTGACGGATAAGTCAAAATAAGTTAAATTTTTGAAACCTTCTGATTTCAAAACAAAGAACACACTAGATTTTTAAAAAAATTAGCAAAAAAAAAAACACTTATAAAGAATAGAACAGAACAGAAAACAACTGCGCCCCTCTATCATATGCATGTATGTAAATGTATAAATATTAACTGACACAGCACTTCTAATATTATGTGATAACAAGCACAGCACACATTTTTGTCCTCTTTAAATCTACACATTGCTGTCTGGATCTTATAAGAATAATGAATCCAACAAATGATATTAATCAGAGCAAATCTCCAAGTGTACTCACATGCTAGCAAAACGTTTTTCAATACGGCTAATAATTTAACTTGATAATTTAGAATTAATTTTTACTTATCTCAATATTCTTAAGACTAAACATTTGGTTTCTTAAATCCTAAGTATATTAAATGGATAATAATTAATTCTGCCTTACAAAATTAAGTTTTTACTCTATTAAATAAAGTTTAGTTAATATATTGTTTTGAATATTTATCATGCTTAATTCTTAATGATGCCATTCTAAATTTGATGCCATAACAAATTAATCTATTTGACAAGTGCTATAGATAATATTTGGACAGTTGAACTCTTAAACTAAATTCCCAAAAAATGGTTGAAATGATGATAATTTTCCTTGATAATTCATATTTATTCAATTCTTAGTGGATTAATTAAAAAATATATACTTTTTTTCTTCATATATTCTGTCATCTCATTTGAAAGCTTACAGATGAATTAGTAAATGTTTTGTACCATTCATCTTTGCTGCCCTTTTTAATAGAGTTTCAGTTGTTTTTCTATTGATTTTGGTTAAATTTGAATTATCTTCAAAATCTGTTAATATTTTAAAATGATTTGTGAGTTTTAAATTAAATTCATTAAATTAGTTCTTAAGATTAAGACTGATATCTCATAATACTATCTTTTTTAATAGTTTTGTCTTTTTAGTTTTGTAGTAATAAGTAAGTATCTTACATTTTATTAATCAGTAATAACTTCCTGTGTTGAATTTATTAAGAACACTATAATCTTGAAATATATATTTTCTATTAATCAAAATACAACTCAATTCAACTGTGCCTTTATTTGGATATTTCCATGATAATTTCTATTTAGCACTTTTGTCAAGGAATGAATTGTAATATACAATTTTCTGCCATTTCCAGAAGTCTATATCCTCTCTCGTTTTTATTATCATAAACAAATTTACTTACAGTACTCTCATATTTCAGTCATTTACCATTAAAGTTTCCCATGATAATTTTAAAATGTTGTTTAATAGGACCAAAATAATTTTTTACATCTCCATAAATATCATCTACTTCTGCACAATGAGAACTTGTTGGGACATAAACCTAAATTATCATATTTAGTATCTTCTACTAAGTTGAATAAATAATCTTTCCTCTATAATTGATATACCAAAAATCTCTACAATGTTGTTCTTTTATATATAATAAATCCCACTCCACATGTTCCTGATATATCTATATGTTCACCTTTCAAATCAATTGTCTGTTCTAACTTGATAAAGTCCAACAATGCTACAATTAATATTAGATCATTTTATTCAATCCACATAAATATTCTTTACTTGAAAGTGATCTGCCATTTTAGGTAACTACATAGTATAATGATCATCATTGAAAGGTCCACAATCAGGAGATTCTTAGCATACACCATACTCAGCTTTCAATCAATGACTTCGCTGATATCTTTGTCTTCTGTGAATAAGGTTCATAATTTAGTTTTTATTTATTATATTTGTAAATATCTAAAAGACTATTCACAAATATATGTGTATTCCTCCTGCTTTCAAAAAACATTATATGATATTTGAATTAAGTATTATCAGGAAATTAAAAAAAGATCATTGCTGTTTCATGATTTTAACCCTAAAAGTATTAAAAGCCAATAAATTTACCCCACTGGGTGATACATGTTGTTATAGTGATAACATCTGCAATTAAAAGAACATATGGACCACTAAACATCACATGATCACTAATTTTTATACTTACATAAGCTGTTTACACAGAGGGTAAATCTGTATACAGTAGCACCACTCACTGCAAACCAGGGTAACTAATGGATGCAAGAAGGTTTGTAAAAACTAGTCTTGAGATATTGGATGAGTAAGCACTAGATAGGGATTTTATGCACAAAACTTCTTGAATATATTAATTACAGCTGGCTTGCATAGACTGACACTACTGCATGGAGAGTGTTGTCTCTGTGTAGAACATATAGCATAAATATGAAGGATTTCCCCTCATCTTTCTGATAAAAGCAAACCTTTTCTTCAATCCCTTTATGATATGTAATTATGGTAATGTGGTAGTAATATGATCATTGTTTGCATTATTATATTACAGGGATCATCAATATTAAGCAGTATTTTATGTTCAGTGGTTTTTATTAATTTGTCCACCAGCTATACTATTACATTACATTCACACTGCAGTCAGATTCAGAATGTTTTATATACAACTATCTGTAGCATTATATATATATATAAAATAAATAAAATATCCGTTAATTAAAAACAATATTGTAATTATAATTGAAATAATATTTTTAACGGTTTACAAACAATTACAAACAATCCTTAAATCTGCAGAAGTACTTTCGGTTACTTTCTAACCTGCCTCAACTGCCATTAAATTCAAAAACCAAAAGTGGAAGCAAACGTCATCAATTCAAATTCCACGAATCTCGCATTTTAATGTTAGAAGCTTGTCGATTTATTAAATGCGTTTTATTCCTGTTTATAAAAATTGCCTCTTTAATTTTTCTTTTACTATGGTTTCTCTCTTCATGAAGAATTTTCACATTTTCAAAATTAAATTTAAATTTATATTTACATGTTTTTTCGTGATCAAAGAAAACTGAAGGAGATATTAAATCACCATTATTTTTATTTTTTACATGCTTATATAACAATTCATGTTCCTTCAATCTTTTCTCAATACTGCACCTAGATTCACCTATATATAATAGCATACAATCACAAAAAATTGATATATGACATTACTTTTTTGCTTGACAGGTATGACATCCTTAGAATTATTGACTAATTTATTAATATTGTTTGGAACGTAGAATGAAACATTAAACACATTCTTATATAAATCCTTAAAAAATTTTACTTGTGGATTTGAAATAAATGGAATAGATATCCATTTTTTACTATTAATCTTCATTTCTTTTAAATTATAATATTTTTTTTTAAATTGACATAAAGTATTGTTTATTTGTTCCATTTTATAACCAACATCAAGCAATTCCTTGGCAAATATCTCAATATTTTTCAGTTTATCACTTTGGTAACGACATAATTTTTCATTCCGAAACAAAAAAAGATTTAAAACTTGCCATCTTATGCATCATTGGTACTTTTGATTTACAATTTATATATCCTCTTTTTTGCAGTGGCTTAATTATTAGTTTATAATTTAATATACTGTTATCTCTTGTGATCATTAAATCTAAATAGTTAATCTTATTGTCCTGTTCTTTTTCAATAGTCCATTTCAAGCCATTCAACTTATTTAATTCCTCTACAAGTAAATTTATACTATTAGTATTTCCACAGACAAAAACATCATCCACATATCTTTTATAAATTTTAATATCTCCAAAAATACACATATTTAAAATACTACTCTCATATGTAGATAAAATACGAGATTCGTGGAATTTGAATTGATGACGTTTGCTTCCGCTTTTGGTTTTTGAATTTAATGGCAGTTGAGGCAGGTTAGAAAGTAACCGAAAGTACTTCTGCGGATTTAAGGATTGTTTGTAAACCGTTAAAAATATTATTTCAATTATAATTATATATATATATATTAAAAGCATAAAGCTAAACTAGTCAATAAATAAAATTATCCCCAAATTTACAACTGGAACCAGACTAGCCAAGAAAATAAACTATAAAACCCTTCCAATGGTTTCACTGCTATAAGAACACTTCTCAAGTGTAAAGAAGTCTGCTTGTAGTAGTGAAACCATTAGTAGTGTTTTAGAGTTTATGAGTCTGGTTAAGTTGTGAGTTTGGGGTAATTTTGATTATATCTATATATGCATTTATTTTATGATAAAAACTGCAAGTAAAATATCTTTTGCTTACATTAATTCAAACTAAAATCTCTAGATATTATCATCCCTCATGAAAAGAAAAATCAAAAAGATCTAATGTTGCAGCTTTACAAGAAGGTATTCAGAATACATGCAATTTTCAGTTTTAGGAAATTGCCTTTGGCTTTTGAGAAATTGTTAATACAAATTTATACATAATTTATTTATTCATTTTTTTGTAAAATTAAATTTAATATTTGTCAGTAAGTATGTGATGTATAGATTCAGATTGTATTTGTAGTATTAAATGGAAATTAATCAAATCAAAATTTACTAATAGGTAAACAGAAGTGCCTAATAAGAAGTGCCTATTATCAAATAAGAGACAACAACTTCTAAAAATGTCACTTTATTTTTTAATAATCTTTGTAATTATAAATAAAAATTTTAATATTTAAAAAAAAATGTTTCTTTGCAAAATTTATTTTATTAATAGAAATTTATAGGAGAAAGTTTTTTCCATATATATATATATTTTAACCTGATGGCTAAAAGTATTTTTGTTTAATTGATTACTTTTGTTTATTATTCTTTTTTCTTTGATTGCAAAATTGAATATTACTTTTAATATTATTTTTCATTTGTAAACTTATGTTTTTAAAATGTTCTTGGTACAATTTTGCTTCATCATTAATGACAATACTGTTACTTCAGCTTTAATTTTCTGTCTTACAGCAATCTTTAGCATTTGTTTACCAGTTTTGCATCATTTAATGGCAGAAACAGTAACTAAAATAATCTTGATTTATTAATTTAAAAAAATATTAAAAAATTGTAGCATTAAATAAATAAATGTATTACAAATGTCACTGATTGATAGTTTTTTGATTTTTCTGCATGAGGGCACTTGTGAGAAATTTTAAGTATATTCATTTTTTGTTATATTTTGAAAATAATAAAAAATATTTTTTATAAATACATATTTTCCATAGTTTGTTTACATATTTATGATTATTTTTCAAAATGTTTGTGTAATATTTAATATTTTAAAAGAATAATGCAATTAGATTCAGATTTTATCCACAAATATTTACTTTCAGTAGAAGACAAGTCAAAATAAATCAATAATGTATGACTGCAGCTTGTAATTGGCTGAAAAAGAACCAATAAAATGATGAAAATAATTTTGCTGTGACCAATGTAAATTAATAACATTTTCCAAAAACATGAAATATAAATTTACAGTATTTTAGACACACCAATTAAATTAAAAAATAAATAATCACTACACATGTTAAAAAATAAAATTAAAAAAAAGTTAAACAAATATAAATAATGTTTGATTGTTTTGAAACATTGAATGGGTTCAAATAGATGTTGGAAATAATTCAACATGTAACTACAAGTAACATGCAATTTTGTAAAACTTCAGCTAATCATTTGTCTTTATTTATCTTTTAAACCACAAAAATCATTCACCTATTATTAAAATAGTATTTTAAATTATTAATCAGTTACAATTTCCACAGATAATACAGTAAATTACTTAGATATGACACTGAAATAAATATATTATAAATGGTACAACACATATACAAAAACAACAGTGTAACTATATGAATGTTGTTTAACTGCAATGCTAGAAAATGTTCAGACTATTAGAGCCTTATAATATAACAATAATATATTATATTTATAATGAAATATAACCAAACCATAACAGTAAAGTTTTAATGTGAGTATTGAATGTCTTTAGAAAAATTATATTCCAAATACATTCAACTGTTAGTAATAGGACACCAAATAGGTAAGTATATGCACAACATTTTGAGAGATATTATTATCCCCTCTTCTTTAGGTGTTACTGACCTGATCAGTGGGATTTAAAGCTGGCACTTAGATTCTTGAGTATTGAATTTTAAGGTAATGCTGTAACCAACTGAACCATTCTGTCAAAGGCAACAGTCAGTAGAAATTTTATATACTTATCTATAAGGTTCCTTCTGATTTCTGCATTTTCTCCTAAGAGCAAAGTTAGTGGTTTTCATACCCTATGTATAGTGACCCTAGGTGGCTTATGGGATTGTTTGCCATTGTCATATGAGCAGCTTCTTTAAATTTTTTTTGTACCTTTTCTTCTCTATCCAATATTATTGCATTTTCCCAATTGAACAATTATTGGCACTGTAGTTTAACCATACATTATAAAAATAGCAGACAAATTAAGAATAATCTGCAATCAATATAACATCAAAACAGCTTTCCTGAGCCATACCACACTAAGAGGAATTCTAACATCTAAAAAGCCTAAACTTGAAATGCTAAAAAAAGAAAAACTGCATCTATGAAATACCAAGTGAATGTGGAAGAACATATATTGGTGAGACCAGTTATCCCATTGAAAAGCACTTGTAATAACACAAACTAATGATTAGAAGAGAGAAAACAGATGTTCCTAAGGTGGCAGACCATGTATGTTTCAATGAATATATGTTCAATTGGGAAAATATAAAAATATTGGATAGAAAAGAAAAGGTATAAAAAAGAAAATTTAAGGAAGCTGCTCACATAACAATGGCAAACAATCTCATAAGCCATAGTGTGACTATACATAATGTATAAAAACCACTAATCAACTTTGCTCTTAGGAAAAAGTGGAAAAATCAGAAGGAACCTCATACATAAGTATATGAAATTTTTACTGACTCTTGATTTTGGAAAGATGGCTCAGTTGGTTAGAGTGTTACCTTCAAATTCAATACTCAAGAATTTAAGGATCCAGGTTCAAATTCCATGCTAGTACTGGTCAGGCCAGCAACACCTGAAGAAGAGGGGAGAGTAATATCTCTCAAAACATTGTTCATATACTAACTTCTTTGATGTGCTATTATTAACAGTTGAATGTATTTGGAATATTTAAATAAATTTTTCTAAAGACATTCAATACTCACAATAGGTGATGAAAATAGTCCAATATAAAAATACAACTAAAACATGATCATCACAAATCTTCAGGAAAACACATAACAGTAAAGTTCTATTTAAAAGCATAAGTATTTTACACTACTTTAGTTTTTAAACTTAAACTAAAAAATCAGTTTCTGAAAGCATTATCTACATATCATGAGTATAGTGGCAGCATGTTATTAATAGTTGTTTGTAATGCAAATTACTCTTGTAGATACTTTGAAAATATTATATAATTTATCCACTAAACATCACATGATCATCATTTCCTATGTTACACAAGCTGTTAAAATTGTAGCTAACTCTCAATACAGTAATATCACCCAGTGCAAGGCTTAGTAATCAATGGATGCAAAAAAGTTTGTGCATAAAATCCTTATATAGTACTTACTCATCCAATATCCCCAGACTAGTTTCTAGCTTGTGACTTTCATTAGTAAGCAGTCTTGCTAAAGGGTTGCATTAGATTTTTAAGATCTAGGTGCATTGCTCACTGATCCATGGCTCCTCCTGATGAAAGCCACAAGCTAGAAACTAGTCTGAGGATATTGTATGAATAGGCACTAACTAGGAATTTTTATGAACAAACCTTTTTGCATACATTGATTACTAAGGCTTGCACTGGGTGGCGCTTCTGTATAGAGAATTTGCTATTGTCAATGGTGGTCTTACAACTTTTTGATAAAGATATCACAGGTATTCCATTATCATATATATATATATATATATTGTAACATTATTAAACTACATTGTAACCTTATAAACTATGATCAAAAGATATTACCATACCTGAGTGGTCTACAGACTATTATCAAATATATTAAAATATCATTGGATTAAATGAAACATATTTCTATAATTAGATTTCTAAAGATATCACAATATCAATAATTATAAACAATAATGCCTGGAGACTAGTCATTTAAGGTGTCTGGCCTATTTCAAATCCTGGTTAGGCAGGCATTGTATCATCAATAAACAAGTAGAAAACACAAACAATTATTAAGAACAAACTATTATAACTCAGGAAATGACATCAAGTGGGTGAGTATACTGGTAACTCAATAAAATATCTTCTCAGGTATACACATGATAGATTTTATTCACTTTCATCTCTTGGTTTGATGTCAAGTACATATTTAAGTAAATAACAAGTGAATATGGTCTAGCAGGGCACCCCTAGATTATCTGAAACCTAGACACAGTTATGTCTTATAACCCTTTCCCATGTACCAGGTTTGAACCCCTTCTTGGTACTTTATTTCTAATAAAAATGGAGGATTTTGCTTTTAGACCCATATCACTATGCAATAACACTTAGGTAACATAAAACATCTTTAAACTAAAGTGGAGTATATAAAATTCATTAGACAGACATCATTTCTTAGATCTTAATATAATAATTGTGTTTCAGTATTTTTTTATAAGTTTTACTAGCTCAGATTATATTATTAATTTAGGATGGCAATTCACTCATCCTTGCATGATATAGATGATGGGATGGTGGTTATTACAATTTTTCACAAATGTCAACTAAATACCATGAAATCACTATTTATTTATGGCCTTTAAACATTTATCTATCTCATTAAGTAAAACGTGATGATGATGATGATGATGACAATGATAACGATAATGGTTTCAACCACAGCTTTAGGACTAAGCCTAACATAATATTTAATTTTAGAAATTAATAATTAGTGACTTATCTTAGTATATCTAATTGGAACTTAAATAACTAATATTCACCTTGATGATGAATGATCACAACTAATAAAAAAATACTCTTAATGAAATATATATGCCTCATTTAATTAAAACAAATTCACATTTATTACTGCATTTCTAACGTATACATAAAATTTTTTATATATACATGAAAATTGATATTAGCAATAACAACAATAATCATAATCGACTGTTTTAAAATCATTACATTAATTTTAAATTCTTCTCCCTTTCCCATAACTGGTATAATGTATATAATGTATCTTAAATTGGAGATCAAGTTTGCTAAGATTCTCAGTCCACCAGAAAATATCTCAAAAAAAAAAAATAAACAATTTTTTTTCTCTTTTCTCTTTTGCACACATACCTTTATAATCTAACATGTAAAGTAGAATGACTAAAAATAAATGTTAGTAAAATTGGAAAGAGCAAATGTGTTAGAAACAAGTTTTAAAGTATCTTTTTCTCCCCCTCCCTTCTAAGCTCTGAAATGCTATACTTTAACTTAAAACACAAATAATCCAATGTTTTAATACTGCCTCTTATTTTACATTCACACACAATTACATATATGCAACAAGTATTATTATGTATGTGCATGTTTATCCCCATGAAAACTAAAAGATTATTTAAAACCAAAATAATAATACAAAAATAAATAAATAATATTTTACATATCAATAACATTTCATAACTTTAGGCTAATAGACAATCATAATTTTAGTACATATAAAATCATTAATGAAGCTTATGGTTATCACTAGTAAGAAATTCTTGGTTTCAATCGATCTTAGCTGTTTTCAAAGTTCTGAGATAACAAACGAAAATATACAACCTTATTGCTAAAGTTTAACTAAGTCTCTGATATCATAAAGAAAATATATATAAAAAAATTCATATTACCAGTTCTATTCTTTGGTAGCGACTTCCACTGATTCAAATTTATCTTGTTTAATGTCTATACTTTGGCAGCAACAATTTCCATGTTTCTTTGGAACCGCATCTCTTTAAGTGTATAATTATTTGATGGTGATGATTCTACTGAGGTTATTTGCTTTAATGGGAATCGTATTGGCCACTAGAACTTTTCTTCCTTCCTGTTAAGCATTATTCTTTTAATTGATGAAGTATATCAGTTGTCTTCAGGTTTATACTTTTTCTTAGGTTTAAACTCAGTCACTGGATTCAATTTGTAGTAGATGATTCAATTTGTACTAGATGATTTAATACTTATCAATCGATTAATCATTTTCCTTCAGCTTTCAAATGCAGGTGAATCTTTTCTCTTATTGAAAATATCGCATTTCTTTCAGTCATCAGTCATCAGTTGTAGAATATCTTAATTTCATTTCAGACAAGACATTTTTATTGTTATTATTTTCTTTCTATATTATGTGCTAGCTCTAGGGGCCAGAAAAAGCCCAAGATGACCTATATATTTTTCCTAGCCCGACATCCTTATATTTTAATCTTCAAAAACTTTATATTAAAAAAAAAGATTTTAAAATTGATATCTGCAGAATTAAAATGCTTGCTTCCTTAGTTTCAATATTTTTAAAAGTCTCTTCTTACTGATTTTTCTCAGACAGGTTTTATAACTGATTTTTTTTCTTTATTTTTTTGACCAACTCATTTAAGTATATTTATAGCTTATTTTCAGCTAACTCGTTTTTAGCTGGATAGTGCGATCTTTTTTTCAGCTGTTACTTAAGGAAAAATATGAAACTTCACACTATCATGATTTTTAGACAAACTTTTGTGTTGAAGGAAAAAATAGTCTTAATCCTTTTTCTGTCACAAAATGTAACTAATACCTAAAGTTTGAGCTTCTTTCTTTCATCAAGCTGATGGGAAACTTTTAGAGCTAGACTTCTCACATACTCTAAGTTTAACAGAAAAACAATCTTTATATAAAAAAAACAATAAAAGATAATTTAACAGATTTTCTTCTTTCTTTTTCAATATGTAATAAAATATACACTTATGTATGTAATGTACACACACACTTATTCAACTCATTTATAAAGCTGGCCTATAAAATAATCGAAATGCTTTCTAGAAATTATAATTTTAATATTTAAAACTAAATCCTTGACTTCCAAACCCCAAACTATAACTCTTAAACCCCAAATTATAATCATAGATAAACAGAATAGAAACAGATAATAATAAAATAGAAATAGAATAAAATATTAGAATTTAGCAAATGTAGGTTAGCTTTGAAGAGAGTTTAATATTTGAAATATACAATAATAATTAAACAGTTTACACACATACTTCCTATCTATGTGTTATTACTCTACTTTTTAACACACAAAAAAATAAATATTGAATAACTAAATGTGTGTACTACTCTTTTTGAGTTTTTTATCAACACACAAACAAATAAAGAATATAACTGTTGCCCCACACTCTTTCTGTCTTAAGCTTTTAGAACTGGATCTTGTAGGGTTTAAACTTGAGTGCCCTATAGCTTCCTTTACTATATAAAATGTGATGATGATTTTTATTCCACATTTTTTTTTATGCACATTACTACAAATTTAGCTAATGACTAAATTGTAATGGCACAATATATATATATATACAGCCTTAAATATCTCACGGTAGGAAAAATATTCTCCATTATCTTTCAAAACAGGAACAGTGAAGATGAATACATTATTTTTAAAGTAACTCCAATTGTCATCTAATGAAAGTTTTATATGTTTTTTTTTTTTATTTTGGTTGTACTCTGCATTTAAGATCAATTAGATTTTAATTTACTAGCAATAATTGGATAGTTAGCTATGGTGATATTATAGTGCTTAAAATCCTTAGCTATTTAAAAAAATTCTAAGTTTTACTCAGATCTAAAAAAATATATTTAAAATATCTTTAATATAGTGTATTTTTAATAATATAATTATTATCAGTCAAATTATTAAATAATTGAATAATTTATAGATCAGAAGTTCATAAAAAATTCCAGTACCGAAGAAGCGGAGTTGCGATCCGTCCAGAGTTTCATTCTGCCCCTGCATTAAACCATGTAGGGCAGTATATTTAACTTTTTAAATTACTGGTGCACAATTTAGGATACATAATGCGTGAACAATATGTGCAAAATTTACAAAATTTAGAAATGTTTAATTATAGAAGTTTTTTTAGAGCAATTTTATATTATATATTTAATTATAGTTTCTTTTTTCTAGTTTTTTTATTTGATTACTATCCTTTAAAGAATCTAAATAAAATTTTACCAAAGCTGTGAGAAAAAACAAAAAACAAAGATAAAATAATTTACTTCACTTTTAAATTTTAATAACGATCCTTTTTAAATTAATACTTAAATTGAATTTAATAATGTATTTTGAAATCATAATAATAAATCTAATCTTTCCAACTGGTCACCCTTAAAACACATTCATTATATTTTTTTCTCTGCCTTCCGATTAAAAATCCTATTTAATTTTTTTTTTAAATTGTATATTAGAACTAATAACGAGTAATATTTTTTTTTTACAATATAAATATATGCACACACAACAACACATTTACATAATTGTGGTTAATACATATTAATAACATGACGGGCGAGTATTTTTTTGATGCAAAATTAAATTTAAAAAACCTCCACAATAAACTGAATTAAATAGATTGATTATTGTTATCCAATTCACACGAATATTTTACTTTCCACATACGAGAATGCATCTATTCTGAAATCTTCTTTAAGCTTTCTGAAGACAAGATTAAACAGTTGATTTATCAAAACAGCAAAAAAATCGATAACTATTGAAGCTTGAAAGAAAAACCCAATTTTAGCAATAATTTAAAACGCTCTTTGGGTTATACAACCCTACTATCGGTTTTTCTTGTACTATATATCAAATTTATTTGTAATCTACTTACAATATTGATATTCTTTTATCGTCTATATAAATCTTTACTTTTTAATACACACATATTTATGCATATAGTTGTATATATAGATACATACATATTGAACTATATATATATAAATATATTTTAGAATTGTCCTGGGTATGTATTTGCTTTGTTATCAATGGTAGTGTTATACTGATATTTTTGCATACGTTTATTCTGTGGGATTACATTCAACCATTGTCTGGATAGTAGAAATTATTAAAAAATGTTGTAAAGACTATTCGAAAATCAGAAACTGTTTATTTCAATTGCAAAATGTCCTAAATATTTGATTTCAAAATGTTCAAGCACATAAGTTTATGAAATAAAATTCATAATTGAGATGGGAAGTGGATTAATGTTAAATGAGAAGATTGTTTATTTATATGACTTATGCAAATTATTTAAATAGAAGTTATCTTTTGTTCAATAAAAACCTAACAATAGTTTAGAAAGTAGGAAAAAGAGGGGGGGGGGATAAAGAATGATAAACTAGAATTTAAAGTTAATGACATTATTGTTTTATATGCATTATTTTTCCAAACAGAAAATAGCTTCTTAACATCATATTTGTCAATGTCGACTAGATATTTAATTTTTTTTATCCCTTTTCTAACTATTCTTTGATAATCTGAATCTTACCTGAACAAAATGTACTATTAATAAAATCTATATAATGGATAGTGTTTGAAACACGGGAGTTAGTGTTGAGGATCTTAGTTATTGTTTAACCATATTATGGCATTATTTTTTTTCTTCATAAGAGATCTTATAAACATCACAAAATATTTTATATCCACTTTAGGATTTGACATAATATCTTAGTTATCTGATTGACAAGTTTGACATCAGATGTTTAAAGCATTTTAAAATTAAAATAAACAGTAAACCACTAAACATTGCATGATCACCATTCTTTATGCTTACGCAAGCTGTTAACACAAAATAAAAACTCTCCATATAGTAGTGCCACTCAATGCAAGCCAATCCACAAGGTAGAAACTAGTATGGGAATATTGGAGGAGCAGATATTAGATGGAGATTTATGGCCAAACTTCTTGAGACCATTAATTACACTGGCTTTCACTGAGTGGCACTACTATATAGAGAGTTATGCCCCTGTATTTAGTCATTTAAACAATATAAGTTTGTCATGTTATAATGTAAAACCTAATGATGAAAATATCATGATAAATGAGCAGAAGTTATTCACTTTTAATTGATTAACAAATGCAAACTGTTAGTAACATAGTGATTTAATTTGTACATTTGTTAAAAAAAATAGTGTTTTTATGGGATTGTACAATGAAAGCACTGAGTTCTCTTCTTCTTAATATAGCTATTAAATTGATCATGGTTTATTGCTCTTGCTCTCTCTGCCATTCTCTCTTTATTTTATTTTATCTTATCTTCAGCATTTAGCCTATGCAGGATTTAGTGGTCATATCATGCTTATCTCTCTATATTATAAAAATGAAAATGTGTATTTGAATACTTACATTGGCAGTAATTTAATTACTCATACACCAATTCTGATTACAATCATATCTCTATTTTTCCTTTTTTTGTTTTCTAACATTTATGCTTTGTCTTTTTCTGCACATTGTCTTTCTGGAATTATAATGGCTATACTAATTTATAAGAAGCTGCAAATTATTACTACTCATGTTTTGAATCTGCATTTTAAAGCACATTAATATTTCAGTGGTATGTTTATTTAATCAGGATATCCAACAGAAACTGCAATTGACTTCTGGAAGATGATGCACTTGCAGTGCAAAGTTTTGCTAATAGTTCAATGTTTGTGGAACCCATCTGAGTCAGTAGGCCATGCCATTATTGACAAAAATTGCATTTGCCTCCAGTGAGTTTTTTTTCAATGAGTTATTCAATCTTTTGCTATTTGTGATGGTTGTATTCAATGAACAAAATAGCTGCCATATGACCAGAGAGACAATCGCTTAAAAGAGAAAACTAACTTTTCACATTACTGACATAGTGCACTTAGTTATGTATATATAGATTGTTACATTTTATATACAGTAATTTGACATTTCTAATTATTTTATTTGAATAAAATTTTCAGTTGATAGAACAACTTAGTTTTAATTTTTTTTCTCTTCTATTTTTAATAGAATTTCTGTAGCAGAAGCAGTCCAATTTATCAATTCATAATATTTGTTTTTTTTTTATTTTATTAATAATTATAGGTTAAGATTTATTTGAGATTTAAAAATATTTTATATCTTATTTTAGTCTCATATATCATTCATTAAGTCGCTTTAAGAAATAACTTTTTGCTTATATATATATAATAAATATAATAAGTATAATGGTAATTAACTATTATATACAGTCTTTCAATCAGGAGAAGTACTTTCTGTTAATTCCTTAACCTGTCTCAACTGCTGTTAAATTCAAATAACAAAACGGAAGTAAACGTCATCAACTCAAGGAATTAACCGAAAATACTTTTGCGGGTTGAAAGACTGTATATAATAGTTAATTACCATTATATTTATTATTTTTATTGTTATTACAATAGTCTTTTAATTAATAGACATTTTATTTGTATTATATATAAGAATAAATTTTAATATATGTAAATACCATAGATAATGTGTAATAAAATTTATTAACTATTATTGTAGAATTTATTTTATTCTATATAGAATATATATGCGATTTTGTTGTTTTTGTCATAATTTTGTTTACTAAAACTTCATGTCACACTAAATATTTTCCAAAGTTATACATATATAACAGTTTGAAACTATTGATTGTTATTGATATTGGGATTGTCTAAGTGTTGACTGTTTTTTTATGATTACTTATAAACCCATTTAGCCTTCACATTATTACGCTAATTATTTAAAATAAGATTTTTTTCTCTACAGAACAAGCTTGTTCATACCTCCACTTATATATGTAATATATAGGAGTTTGAACTTAGACTTTCATATGACTCTCAACCATCATGCCATCTCATACCACTGATACAGTTGATCACACACATGTTGAAAAGATAAATAATGACCAATATTTATCTTTTCAACAAGTGTGTAATAAAGTGTATCAGCAGTATGAGGTGACATGATACTTAGTATTTTGGGTGTAATTTGAAAATTGTAATTGCAGTTTGTAATGTTATAATTGACTATTTATTAGTCTGCATTTGAACAGGTTATATTTACTTGTTTAAGGAGATTAATTTAAATTTCTTTGTATCAATAATTTCAATCTCTGTGGTCAAGTTGCAATCTTTAGTGTCTATAAATGTATTGGACCATAAATTAAAGAGGGATTCCACCTTCATTGTTAAAAGGAGGTTGCTTTGACAATAGTTTGAGTTTGTCTAAGTGTTGACTGGTTTTTAATGATTATGTATATATTTCCAAAACGAACAAACTTACACAGGCTGAATTACTTTAATACTAATAGAAATCATTATAAAAATTTTAAATGTATTTTATGATGAACTTGAACAGGATTTTATGACAGGTGTACATTAATTTACATTATGATGCTATTCTTAAACACCTTCTGAAGAGGTGTAATATTAAATTGGTTTTAAAAGGATAAATATGAATGAGGAGAGAATATAATGGCTTGAAGTAAACTCAAGTTATTACTAACAGGATCCATTGTGGGAGAGAATGGAATGATCCTCAGATGTGACGATTAAATAAGAATAAAATTAATAGACATTTTCTTTTAAGAATATATACTGCAACCTTTTATAATAAGGTTTTGGTTATAAAATGTAGGAGCTAGATAGTGTTTTAGACACAACATTTTCTGTCTTCTCTTTGATTTTTATTCATTTTCTTTTTATATTTTAGTTCTTGACTTTAAGGTTATTAATCTAGGAAAGTTATAGGGATAATGTAATACTTATTAAACCAATTTTTAATTGCTAAATGTATGAGTTAAGTGACTGTATTATTAATCCAGTAATATTTTAAATTTTTAAAGCATATTTTCTTAGATAATTAAGTTGTTTTGTTTTTTTTTTTATAAAAAAAAACAACAACACCACTCTCATATACTTTTGCTGTATTTGTCAAGATATAGAAGGTGTGAACTTTTACTATTTATATAATTTTTTAAGTAGAAAGTCATTATATGTTTTAAGATACAAAACCACTATGAAGAAAATGAGATGTCCCTTTTTCATAACAAAGACAGATGGGATGGTCAAGTTTTTATATGGCTGTGAAAATCAAGTTGAAAGTATTTAATAGATTGTATTTTATGGTTAGTAATAAAATAGTTTTTAATCGAGTTAAAAGAAAATTAAAGCAGCAAGATCAAAAAGAAAAATAGAAGAATATCCTAAAAAATTCGAAAAAGAATTTATATCACTTCATCTGCATAAAAATTGGGTGAATGAATACATTAGGATTTTCTAAAAAGAATTTAAGTTATGAGAGTTAGAAATATAAAGAGCAGATATGAAAAACAAAATGTTTAAATAATTATAAACTGATTATCAAAAAAAATACTTTTATGATAGTAGTAAAAAACACACTATTATAAAAAAAATATTTTTATAAATGAGATAATTTGGGAGATGTTTTAGTAAAGTATTTCATGAAATTCAAAAAACATCCATCATTTATGTCAAAGAGAATAGAAATAATTTATATATATATATCATTATTATCAACCATTATCAATCCACTGCAGGATGAAGGTCTCTCCAAGTTTCTTTTAATTTTTTCAATGAGGTCAGTAACACCTGTTTGTTCTCTTACCCATACATTGCGTTTACGATCTCTTCTTGTTACTCCCAACATACATTTCTCCATACTTCTTTGAATGGTCTGAAGTCTCTGAATTGCTCTTCTATTAAGTGTCCAAGTCTCAAATCCATAAGTAAGAACTGGTAAAACACATTTGTTAAAAACTTTCCATTTCAAACACATAGGCATATTTCCTTTTAGTATCAAGTTATTTCTACCAAAAGCACTCCAACCAAGTTTAATTCTATGATTAATTTCCTCCATTATGTTTCCATCTGTATTAATAATCTGACCAAGATATTTATAACTGTTAACTTGTTCTAATTCATCATAATCAATCTTTATTTTCATATTTTGAGCAAATCGATTAAACATTACTTTAGTCTTTTTAACATTTATCTTTAGTCCTACTTTCCTACTTTCATCTGATAATTCCTGCAACATTTCCTGCAGATCTGAAGTATTATTTGCAAAAACAACTACTCATCTGCGAAATCTAAATGACTTAAATAATCACCATTTACTTTCACTCCTTTAGTTTCCCATTTTAATCCACAAAATACTTCATGCAGCACTGCTGTAAAAAGTTTTGGAGATATGGAGTCACCTTGTCTTACACCTTTCTCAATGTTGACTTTCCCAGTGTCATTATGTAATCTAATTGTTGCTGTTGCATTTTTATAAATATTCTTTAAAATATGACAATATCCTGGATTTATACCTTGATGATCTAATGCTTTAATCACCGAAGAAATGTTTATAGAATCACATGCCTTTTCATAATCTACAAATCCTAAGCATAATGGCAACTCATATTCATTTGTCTTTTCTATAACTTCTCTCAATACCTGGATATGATCTACTGTACTAAAACCACTTTTAAATTCAGCTTGTTCTCTTGGTTGGTGGAAATCCAATGTTCTCTGTAGACGAGTAGTAATTATCTTGGTAAAAATTTTATATAAAACTGATAAAAGGCTGATAGGTCTGTAATTTCTAATATCTTCTTTATCACCTTTTTTTAAATATTAATATTATTACTGCATTCTTCCAATCATCCGGTACATCTTTATCATTTAGACATTTGGTATATAACTTTGCTAAAAAATTTTCTATTTCTTCAACTGCTTCTTTTAATATATCAATTATAATTCCATCATTACCTGGAGCCTTTCCTTTCTTCACACATTTAATTGCATGTCTCACTTCTTCATTTAAAATTCTGGGCAGTTTGGAAGATGTAATAGATATAGGAGGTACTTGTTCTTTATTAATATATAATTCTTGATAAAAATCTTCTACCAATTTCATGATGTCATCTCTCCTTTTAGTAATAATTCCATCTTTTTTTCTTATTGCAGATATAAATTTCCTACCAATACCAAAATGTTGTTTTACATTCTTAAGACTTTTATTTTCTTCTACAGCTTTCCTTGCTAGTTCACAGTTATACTTTCTTATATCATTTTCAACTCTTTTCCACACTATTTTACAATATTCGAGATATTCAATTCTTTTTAATGCATCATTTTTGTATATCTTCATATTCCTTCTTTTCTTCATAAATTCTCTAGTCTCAGTAGAAATTTTATTGGTCAATTGCTGTTTTTTTCTACCAGCTATCTTTGTTGCAGTTTTCAAAAGTGTATCAGTTATTTTCATATTAATTTCATTCAAATCTGAATCATGTTCAAAATCTACTAATACTTGAAACCGATTTGTAAGTTCTAATTTAAATTCATTAGAATGTTTCTGAAGATTAGGAATATCAACTGTAAATATTGTTTTTCTTAATAATTTTTGTCTCTCTAGTTTTACATTAACACGTATCTTACACCTTACTAATCAATGATTACTTCCTGTGTTAAATTTATTAAGAACATTACAATCTTGAAATATGTATTTCCTGTTAGTCAAAATATAATCCAATTCTGCTGTACCTTCATTTGGATGCTTCCATGTCCATTTCCTTTTAACATTTTTCTCAAAAAAAGAATTCATAATATAAAGTTTTTCTTTTTCTGCAAACTCCACAAGTCTATGTCCTCTCTCATTTCTATTACCATAACCAAAATTACCCACAGCACTTTCACCTTTCATTTTTTTTACCAATTCTAGCATTAAAGTCTTCCATAACAATTTTAAAATGGTGTTTACTCTGATCAAAAGCCTCTTGTACATCCATATAAAAATCTTCTATTACTTCATCACTATGAGAACTTGTTGGGGCATAAACCTGAATTATCTGCATTTGGTATCTGCTATTAAGTTGTATAACTAATCTTGCCACTCTGTCCGATACACCATCAATCTCCACAATATTGTTCTTCCACTTTTTATTTATAATGAATCCTACTCCACTTGTATTTCCAATATTTGTGCCTTTATAATAGAGTATATGTCCACTTTTTAAATCAATTGTCTCTTCACCTTTTCTTCTAACTTCACAAAATCCAATAATGTCCCATTTAATATAAGAGAGTTCTTCTTCTAATTCTTGCAATATTCCTTCACTTGAAAGTGATCTGCAGTGGTAAGTACCTAAATAAAAAGTCGTCATCAAATGGCAGCCTGGGTTCGCAATCAGGGGATTCTTAGCACCCTCCACCTTTGGCCACCAACCGCTGCCTTGGTTGGTGACTTTACAGCCTCCTGGGAATAAGGGACATTATTTATATATATATATAAGAATATACATTAGGTAAATATTCAAAAAAAAAATGGAAATTAAAAAAATATTTAAAAAAATATAAAAAATATAAATAAATTTTTTAGAGGCTAAAATGATTTTTAGAGATGAGAAAATATAGAAAATATGAGGACTAACAAGTTGTTTTGAATTTATTCGTTCAGAAATTCTTAGTTTCAAAAAACAAGATATCCCAGTGCAGCTCTAAAGCTGTTAGCAACCCTTAGGAATTTTTCAGCAAATTCTTCTATTTAATCAATAATTAAATATAGCCTGTTTAATATACTATCTTTTAGTAATATAATTTTCAATGCTTAAACTAAGTTTATCTAATTAATTCAATCAAATTCTGATTTAATGTCATTATAGGTGACATAATAAAGTTAATTAATTTCTTGAGTTATTAAACATCTTTTGATTGTACAATGAATTGTTAGAATTTTTTGATTGAATATTATTTTAGAATGCAGTTTCTCAAAAATGGTTTTCCTTAATATTGTTATGTTTGTGTCTTCCAATGGGAATATTTTTATATATGTGTTATTACTATGGTAGCCAAAACATTCTGAGATAGGGTTTTTTTTTTTTGTAAAAGGTTTGATTTTTATATATATTAAAAAAAATAACTTGTCTTTTATCTGATTTATAGGAAACTAGTTTTAAGAGTTTTATCACAGTATGTTTTACAATTAAAATGAAATAAAATCTGGTGCTTGTATTATGATTAACTTAAAATGTTTTTTTTTCTAAATAAATTTTATGATATCCCTTTTAATTAATAGTATAACAGTATCTTGGTATTTACTTTACAAGTCTGAAAATATCTCAATATGAGTTAACATACTAATAACATATTTTGATGTAAGATTTCTTGATTAAGGTTGATTAACTCTGACCCTGTTTTGTTTAGTAGTTTGCAGCTTTGAAAATGATTAATGGCCAAATATTCAAGGTATAAGAACAAATCACTTGATTGATCAACTTTAATATAAGACATCAACTGTTTTATTTGTGAGTATGATTGGCACAATTTCACGTTTTTTGAAATGTATATATACTGCAGAATGATTTGTCAATTTTTTTTATATAGTATGCCAACAAGATAACATTATAAAAACATGTGATTGGATTGACATTTCTTTAGATTTATATACAGATAACATCTTTAGTAAGAAGTTAGTATTATATGGATTGGGCAGTGCAATAAGAAAGGCAAAGTTATAATAATTCAGACAGTTAAACTAGTGTAGATAATTCAAACCAAGTGATTACACTTGATCATTTTTAAGATTTTTAATAAATAGAAATTATCTTTCATCTACACCTTGCTTAGTGCTGGAATTTTAAGTGAGAATTTCCAAGAATGATTATCATCAATTTGTATCCACTATTTCTATTTATAATCAATTAGTCATTATAATAATCTTTAAAATAATCAAATTTTTTTTGGTGGCCATTTTGTACAACTGATGATATTATAAGATAGTTACTTTATTATTAAACTATCCCATAAAAATGCATGCTGAAAATAAATAGTATATAGTTTAGTCATAGTACACAATTCAGTACACAATATTATAGCACTGTATAGAATATTTTGATTATAAACTTAAAATGTGATTAATTTACAGTACAGTATTTTGTTTAATTTTTTATCCAGCATTCTTACAAGACAATCAGTACTTCATTAATAACATATTCAAAGTAAATATTTTCATCTTTAATGACTACCTCCCCCCTAAATGTTTTATTCCATATAATAAATAATCAAAATCATATTTTGATGATTTAAAACAACCAAATACATTAATACAGTATTAAATTGTAAAATGTGTACATTAATTTAAAACACATTGTATTTACTCACTTTTATGGATTAAAACTCTTATGAATGGTACTCTGCTTGTGGAAAAAATTAAAATCATTGTAGTGCAATTTAGTTATAATAATTGTCATATGGAAAAATGATTTAATGAATTACACAAATAATATTCAAGTTTACATAATCAAAAATAATTACTAAATCTAAATTAAAAACAACATTTATCCATTTTCTCAATTTTAAAACATCTCATAATTTGTTACAGATATCTAAGTCAGTAACAGACATTGGCACAAATATAAAAAATATAGAACCAAAAAAAAAAAAAAAAGAGAAAATTTCACTCATCAAAAAAATAATAATAAATTTTGGTCATATACCATTAATATTTAATTTTAAATTGTGTACAGTATAAATATGAGCTTAAATATTCAGTCACTCAGTTTTGGATTAAAATCTTTATGAATACTAGTTTTAGTCAAATCAAAACTATTATCATAAATGTATTTTGATTATAAAAAATATGTGAGCATAATTTTAAGCATCTGCAGTTAATAATACATTTTATATGGTGAAAATACAATACAAATAAATTGAAGAAGATTTATGTCTTTAATATTTATTTAAGTAGTCTGTATCTCTTATCACAAGTACTGCACTATTTGAAAAATTTCAAAGTCATTCCAAACTACAATCAATAAAATGTAACACATCAAGGAAAAAAATGACATAGTTAGCATACTTGTATAAGAAGTTCTATTCATTTAGATTTGCATGGTATATATTGTAAAGAAAAGCCTTAAATATTAATTATAATATGCAAACACAGAATGTATTAGATACATGTTTTAAAACTGCTTAACTGAAAACTCTTCCTGTCTATTTCTTTAGAGGATTTAGTAAGTCTTTCTTTAAATATGCCTCCATATTTGAACATATTATTGTTACAATTAAGCTATTTTTCTGTATAATATATTAATAATCTTAACATTTTAGTGCAAATGTAAGCATTTCAGTGATAGGCATGGAAACATAATATTTGGTATTTTAAAAATATGGAAATAAATATTTAAATGAAATTCTTACTATAACAACAGAACACGGCTTCAGTGAACGTAATTTATTTATTTAAAAAGTTAGAATGAAATATTAAATATTTAAAATTTATGTTATTAAAAAAAGAGCATTTTTAGGGTTAGTTATTGTCAAAGAAAGAAAAAATTCTAAAAGTTGATAAAATTATTTATTGTTATTAAAATATATTTTATTTACGACTCTGACAAAAGCAATTTATTTTTATCCAATAGAAACAAACGTTTTAAGAGTCCTCTTTCTAAAAATAAATTGTTTTCAAAGACAATATCCAATTAGTGATAATAGTTTTTAGTTTAAAAATAAATCTATTACAAAAATTATTGCATCAAAATGTTTAATTTGCAAATAAATTTCTAAAAATTACTATTTTTCTTTAGAATTTAGCTATTGCCATCACACTAAAACATTTGGCCAATCAAAAATTCTCATTTCTATTGACTTCTAGGACACATCTCTCATGGTTTTGTCAAATAGGGTACTGTCAATCATGTAAAGGATCATATAATGATGACATCTTCAAATTTTTTATCAACTAATATGTTAAAATTGTCACTGTGGAAAAAGGGAAATGCAAACTACTGAAAACTTAAAATAATGAAGAGAAGATATAATTATTGCAGTACCCTCATAATGCCCAAAACTGCTAATCTGCATAAAGATGTTGCTTATTTCTTTTCAAATTATTAGTATGTCAAAATTGAATTTTTTAAAAAATTAACTGCATGATTAGGGATTGGTGATATACAGTTTTATAATTTGGCTTAATAAATAACACATTTATAGCACAACAGTAAACGTTAAGTAAGATATTATTAAATATTGTTTTTGTAATTCTAAATAATTTTAAATAAATAATATATGTCTATGAATTTAAAAAAAATAAAACTTCAATATGGGTTTTGTTTTCTGTGCAATGACTGACAATTTTTCAGAAGAATAGAAAAAAAAAGTCAACTGCAAGCTTATTCTCTTCAGTCAGTTTTTCTGTACAATCACATAGTGAAACCACATTTTCCCCTAATGATACTGACAAATAATTTTAAAATTTACAGTTATATATGTTTTCAATTGAAATCATGGCAACAACTAATATTACCAAATACTAAATCCATTCTTTGATCCATAGATCAAATAATCATTACAACCTTCAAGATACACTAATGTCAACAACTAATGTAGCATTTTGTTGACACTTTGGATAGAAAAAGCCTGTAAGAAATTGAAGATGATAACACTGAAGAACTTTTGAAATCACACTTGGAAATATTTACAGAAAAGAAAATCAACAAACACGTAGAGAATAACTTGGATATCAAAAACTGAAGGAACTGATTTCATGTCATGACACTCTGAATACCAAATTTGAAGAATTTGATCCCTACTTAGAATACTCCAATAAAATCTAAAAATGCCTTAAGTCAACAAATGGGACTTTATAATATGTTATACAAAGAGAAAATCAAAGAAACAAGTCAATCATTCACTTCAAATTTTAAGTTCAGAGATCCTTGGCTGTTAACACCTGGTGTACTCCTCTAAAAAAAATCAAGATCATCAAAGGATTTAAAAGACAATGACAGAACTCTTACAATGAGCAATTGATGCCACAGAAAATTGGATGATGAAGAGTGTTGAATGAATGGATTATAAGAAAAAAGCAACTTTAAGCTTTGTTTCTTTCTTTTTACAGACTTAAGTTGCATTACCTTACATATATACATATTTTAAGTGCATATTTGCAGAATACCCATGTAGCACAGTTTACACCTGGATATATCATACATTAGGCTTTTTTAAAACTACTATATGTACTAGGTTAAGTTATTTATTAATACAATATTAACAATTTATGGTATAATTTTTATCTGCAGGAACAAATTAAATTTTTTCCCCACAAAAACCTTATTATAATCCTTTGTTTTTTAAAGAATCTTCTTGCTTTACAATGAGTTTTGAGAGAACAGTTGTTATCACTAACCAGAGTAAAGGTGTATATCATAAATTTAAATAAATTGCATCAAGCATAAAAAGTGAATTGTTAAAAATATGGCATAATTTTATTATCCTCATTGCAGGATAAAGGTGTAATTATTTATTATAAGTCTCGTTCATTCCATGAACCACATTTTTTATATCCATATACATACATAATTATTAAATAACATTTTTAGCTCTATATATAAATTACATGGAAAACAATTATCCTTCTAGTCATGTGCTATTGAAGTGAAGTATTATCTATTCATAGCACATGAGGGCAAGAATAGTTTTCTTCTATATAATTTACATATATATCATTTTATATTTCCATCTATATTTCAACTATAGTCTAAGATCATTTTCAAAGACTATTTTTAATTATACCTTTATACAGTTACTTTAATTTAATAAAATGTCTTTGGAACATGGATGGAATTGTAGAATAATGTGTATAACAAGATTCGCACGGATAATGATTACGTAAATGACAATTTTTATACACAGACATTAATGACCAATTTTGAAAGAAAAATAAATTATATATTTATTTAATTGTTTTTTAATTTTCGATTATTTATCACTTCTTTAACATATTATATTCAAAATTATAATATTGTTTAAATTATTTGTGTAAAATCATTTTCAAGATAAAATGTCCCGCATAGTTTGGTGCAATTGCGGAATGATGGATTCTTTAAAGCTCTTGATTCACAGTTCAGCTCCGTTATTTCCGGTGCTCGAACTTTTTATAAATTTCCTAACAATAAAGTATTTGATTATTTTTAAAATTAAAATATTTTAAAAAGTCATCATATTAAGTTTAATATATTATAAGTTTGTATATGGCTATCAAAGACAGATTTATCAATATATTAATTTGTCCAATCAATAACACTTACTTGTCATTGGTCTATAATTTGCTACTGTTTACCGCTCATTAAAAATATTATTCATTGAAGCATCTAAATGTTAATCATGAATTATGTGAAAAAAATAAAATTTAAAAAATAAAATTGACTTATAGATAAGTGAAACTGAATTTCATCTCGGACAAAAAAGCTGATAATAATTTTGCTATTGTTGCTATTATTTCCAAGTTATATCTGTAAGACATAAATAATACAGTATATCTGGTTTTACTTCCAGACGATGCCATTTAAAGCTTTATAAATTAATTAAATTTTGTAAGTTTATTACATATTTAGATTCATTTGAATTATTTATGTTAGGCTTTTTAATATTTTATTCTAAAACACGAATCATTTTAAAACTAAGGTGACATCTTTAGATGAATGAATTCATTATGCTAATATGCATGGTATGTGTTCAATTATTTATTTAATAAATATGTAACTTTTCAATATAAAGACATTAAAAAGTTTAGCGGTATTGTGGCACATACACAGTTCTCTATCTCATCTTCATCAAACATCAAATGAAAAAGTTAAAAATTATATGCATAAATGTACAGAAATATATACTAATTAAATAAAATTATGAGAAAAACTGCGATTGGTTGATTAATACACTATAAAAACTCTATTTGGATTGATGACTTGTATTCTAAGTAAGAGGAAGTTTTCAGCACTTATTTTTTTAAAAAAATTAAACAGTATTTAAAATTAGCTTTTCACTTGTAGCTGCAAAAATTTAATAATATTTAAATAAGATACATTAAATCATATGCTTTAAATTAACATTAGTCTGTGTCAGTGGAATGAATTCGAATACCATCTGGAAGATAATGTTTGCATTAAAAAATTAAGGTTGCTCTTCAAAATACTCAAACAGACTGTAACCATGATTTGTCCATATAGAGTAATGATTGAACCAAAAAAAAAACATGGTATAGCTTCTGAAATCTTGACAGATTTATCACAATATTTTATAATTAGGAGATGATAGTCTGATTGATTTTATTTACAAATATTAGGCACAAACTTTTCATTATTTGAAAAAAAGTGTAAAAGTAAATAGTCTTTTAATATGACATTGTATACTAGTCATTTTTTAATTCTTATCCAAATGACATACTGTTTCTACATCATATCATTTATATTTGACAATAATAAACTTGAACTGACATCAAACCATAGATATTCTGTTTGTTACGTTTCATAGCAAAAATATTTAGATGGATTTTTAAGTATTTTTTTAGATTTTTATTAATATATCTTTTATCTCAACTCTATTAAATTGCAACATACCAATAGCATATAAAATCATATTAACCCTCATTCATTATATATACTTTTCAGAACTACTTCACTTTTCATATGGAATTTTATAAAAACAACTTTAGTTTTATAAATATATTGATTTCTGAAATATTTATAATACCTTAGCATTTTCATGTCAAGCGAGATCATTTAGTGTTATTTGGTCAAATTTGGTACTCACATAAATTTTAATATTATTATTTTTTTTAAAAAAAATAGTTGCATAATTTTAAAGAGACTATTTTATTGTGCAATTATTACAATTTTTATTAAATTTAAATTAGTAAATTATTATGAATGAAAGTATTTAAGCAACCTATGCTTGCACTTTGTGAAAATAAAATATAAAATGCTTAAATATAAGATCCAAATTCTGAATTATAAATTGTGCCAATACAAAATGACAGGCTAGTTATGAAAGAACTCTCTTCATCAGCTATGTCAAGCTGTAACATATCTAATAACAAATCAGAAAAGACTTGAATCTTATTTATATTAAATAAAATTTATTTATTTTATTTTAAAGTGTAAAAAATGAAATATGTGCACTTATTAAATATCCTATTCTTTGTAGTCAACAAGTACATATATAATTTAATTCTGCATAGACAGAAATTATAATCAACTTATTTTTAAATATTCTTTTATTTATATACATAAATAGTGATAAATTTTAATTTTATCACATATAATTTAATCACTTGCATTAAAGACATCTGGAAATGTTTGGAACTTTTAGATTAAATTGTGATGTATATATTGTAACTATGTGTATATATACACACATTGCGTGTGTATGTGTATATACGAGTTACATGATTTATTTAAAATAAAATTTAAAAAAATAAAATAGAAAAAGAATATCAATATTTAATATTTTGGGAAAAGTAAAATAAAAATAAAAATGTCAAGCATTGATGGCCGAGAGGGCTTTATAAGCAGTTGTCCCGGGTTAGCGGGTTCGTTTCCCGGCTGATGCTATTACACATGGGAAGGAAATATTGGGACTAATTTAGAAATTATTTTGTAATTGTAACTTATCTTTCTTTTATGTACTTTTATGTTTATATAATTATGTCAAAAAATAGTCTTTGTTAAAAGTACTTTTTATTTTAAAAAAATTATAATTAATTGGAGCAATTCGTACAAGGCTAGTCAGGCTCTGGAGATTAAGATTCCAGACTGATTAAATGAACAATATATAGTTAAGTTCAGTGCGATTAAAATAAAAAAAACAAAAAAAATAAAGGAATGTACTTTTTAAATAAAAAATAAATAAAGATCAAATGTATTGATAGCATGGGTTAAAGCTCGAGCAAAAGTGGGATCAGATTGTATAAAAAGCTAACATTCTCTATTGTTATTATTCTTTATTCAGGCTTTAGATTTCAGACTTCAGATTATTTTTCATTCAGGTTTCAGACTTCAGATTATTCAGATATTCAGGCTTCAGATTTAAAATGAAGATTCAGCTGTGCAGAAAATATTATAGAAGATGGTTAAAAAATATAACCAAGATCAACCAGCAGCAGCAAACAAAGTGAATGAGATGCTGATAGTCTAGCATGATGAAACCATTCTTCTACTATCATGCCATGAAAGGAATGAGTGGCTAGATCCAAACACTGGGGTTTGGCCATTTCCCTCCACTCATATACTGTGTACCATTACCCAAATGCCATGAAAGATTGTTCTGACTCGCCTCCTGCCAATGTTCAAACCTGCTATGCCAAATCAAGAAAACCAGCCCACACTGTAGGATGTGGAATCAAGAAGCTTCATTTATGCTAAACATGTGCTTAACTCACTTAGGGAGACCAGAGACTGTGCTTAAACCAATTATGGAAAACAGAGACTGTGCGTAAACCACTATGCCAAACAGATATTGTGTTTAAACTGCATATAAAAACCAGAGACTTCGCTGTACCTAGACCTAGGTAATTATTATCTGTTGACATTATTATTAAAGCTTGAATTCTTAATACTAGTATTAAACTTCAAAATCTTCCCCTGAATAGAATTTATTCAGAAGCATGCATATTTGTTTTTAAATGTAGAATATTTCCTATGTGTGTTTATATTTGTATTATTTTTATATTTATTTATTATTGACTTTTAATAAATTTATGTAAATTATTATTGTTGTTTACATTTCTCTCTCCATTTATCTAAGTAAATGTGTTGCCAGTTTCATGATTAAGAACTAGCTATGAGTCAAGCATTTGATACATGTTAATGACATTTCATGAGTTCCAGTTTAATGGTACTCTGGGTTTAAACCCATTATAAATAATCCCCATGAAATGTTTCATGTTTCATGCAGCCAGAGATAGCTACCTTAGTTTGGAAAGGTGACTATTGGTTTAATATTTTATTAAATCTCAGTCTGAAGATGTAAATATTAATTGTATTTACTCCTCTCCTTAATGGGGTCTCTGAAAATCATTTAAAGATATAATCATATAACCATTATTTTATATACATATAAAAATACATATTGTTATATTTTATATGTAATTATATGATTATATGTTTAAATGTTATAGTTCTGGCAAAGACTGCAGGACAGTCAAAACTGTTAGAAAAATAAAAGAGGAATTACATAAAAATTTGCATTAGAGTGTATATGAGATTTATACAAAAGTAATATATATGAATATTTTTCATATAGAAATTATTCCAAAAAATAAAAGCAAACTTATAATAATCTTAAAACTAAATAAATTTCTAACTATGAACAAAAAAAATATTGCTCAATATCATGAGTATATATATTCCTTACAATCTTTTTAAAAGATATATATTAGCAGCAAGTTTGTCAATAGTTAATAGTCATTTATCCATAGAGCAGGTTAGGTTTAAGCAAATAAAAAGCAAATGTCACTATCTTTAGTTTTCAAAATAAATTAAAAACTGGTGTTACTTTTATTAACCTAATCTCAACTTAGATTTCTTTTAGAAATATAGTCTAAAAATTTCTAAAAATTTTAAATGCAGGAAAATTAATTGATTAGATACAATACTCTTCAATATAAAAATTCAAGTGATATCAAATGATAATTGTAATAGATACAAAATCATAAAAAAACTGTTTATTTGAGATTAAGATTTATCATTTATTTTAATCAATGTTTCATCAATGATCTTTATGAAACAGAATACAGAAAATTTATCTATACTAAAGATATTGCTTTGATTTCTGAAAATAAGATTTTTTCTGAAGTAGAAAAGTCTCTCAATTAAGATATGAAAAGATTGGAAATCTTTTTCAAAGACTAGAGACTTATTTCTAATTCAATGAAGACTGTATTTTCAATTTTTCATATTAACAACAGAAAAACAACTGTAATCTGAATAGAATATTTTTCAAAAATAGACTGCAAAACTCCTATTCATACTGTTCAGGAATAACTGGAAATTTCCTAACTTATTTGTCTCATCTGTTGTTAAATAAGAATAAATTTTTATGAACAACATTCTTAGAAACTTGACTGCTTGGGGTTGTGATACTAATATTTTTATGGAAAGCTTTCTTAGACCTAGCATATTCATCTTGTAAATATTGACTCACTGTTTGAAGAAAAACTGCCTCACTAAACTTCTGAATATTCAGTTAAACATTATCATAAAAATTATTACTGACAAACACAAATATAATTCTTTGCATGATTTTATATTCTCTCACATATTTCTTCAACAGATATTAGAAGATAAATTACCTGACAAAAAGGTATAAAAAGTCATTAAGCAGATACTGCCTAAGTCTTATCTCAAATAAAGATCTTATTTTTGAAAGTTCAATCAAAAATTTATAAACAAAGAATTATGGTATAAAAAATAAAATTATTACAATGTTCTAAACAATTTTTTCCAGTTCTGACAATAAGGCCAGATGGATTTGATATTCCTCAGAATAATTCATGCTTGTTGAGTTCATCTGCTTTATAAATGGAATTGAAGTCCTCTGATCTCTGTAGGCATGGACAAACACAAATTATGAACCACATAGTTAATGTTATCAATCTATAGCTACATTGGTACAATTGTAAATCCTAATAAAGCCATTAGTGAATCTATTTCTTGGTTGGAATCTGTATAAGTTTCTTTGTAAAATTTTGTTAATTGTAAAAATCCATAATAAATTAATAAACTCATATTTATTTTTATAATTAATATCAAGTAGGAATTAAAGTAAAGTCAAAAAATAGCAGAAAGTATTAAAAATAAAACAATTCAGAACAAAGGTACAAACATAACTTTTGTGGTTCTAAATAAAACTTGATTAAATTATTACAATTTAATTTACAAGAGTCACATTTTCTGCACTGACAATTTTGACACTATCCACTACAGACAAATATAAGCTATGGAATATCACATATCACTAAATCATATATAAATTTTAAATAAGATTAATATATATATATATATATTGTG